>LOEQ01000735.1:27199-37234 GCA_001685075.1 Bramus lutescens | reverse complement strand
TGTTGTTATTTCGGGGTATAAGCTAGCCGTGCGGGAGCTGGGCTGGACGAAAAGCAGGGCCTGCTCCCCTTATTACTACAATGCTGTCTTCTTGTCCCTGCATAGAACCTCAAGAAAAATAAATATCATGTTCTCGCTCTGTTTTATAGAGAAGGAAATAGACCCTCAGAGAGTTGACCTATCCAAGGTCACAGCAGATGGTGCATGTCTGCAAACCCTATGTGCTTTATCATAACACCTTCAAACACATCTACCAAGAAAAATAGCTGCATTTGGGGCAAGATTAGAATAACACAAATCAAAGCACTTGGAAAGGGGGCTATGAAATCAATAGGCGTAACTGCCATTTATTCTTAATGTTATCTATTCTAAGTCTCAAGTGAGGAAGGGGTACAATAGAACACAATTCAAATTGTCTTTGGGAGGTTACCTGTGTCATATTTATATTTCTAGTGCTGTGATTGAAAAAAAATCCATGACCATAAGCAACTTTGGGAGGGATGGGTTTATCTTACGAATAGAAATAGGATCCTACAGCCTTGGTAGGCCACCATGACAGGCAGTCAGGACGGGAGTGTTGCTTCCTAATTTGTCCTTCACAGCTTTCTTACACAACCAGGGACCACCCTCCCCAGGGTGGCACCACCCACAGTGAGCTGGACCCTCCCACAGCAATTGTTAATGGAGAAAATGCTTCACTGGCTTGTTTGCAGGCCACTCTGATGGAGGCATTTTCCCAATTAAAGTTCCACGATCCCAGATGGCCCTCCCTTATGTGACGTGAACAAAAACCCAAACCAGCATTACTGCGGAACAATCATGCCCATCTAAGCCAGAGGCAAACCTCGCTTTACCAAAGCAAGGCCAGCCATGTGTGGCCACAAAGGCTGCAGGATCGTCTTTCTCTGTTCAACGTGGTAATTTAGAATACGAAGCGAATGTGAGAAAAACAAAGGGTGTACAGCCATCTGGGCTAATGGGTTTCTATTCTAACCTCCCCAGAGGACAGGAGAATAAGAAGATGAAACATTTGGGGCAAAGGGAAATTTATTTGTAGCAAAGTGTAGAAATGGCCAGTCATTGTCCTGCAGAGACAAGTCAAGCTCTTCTTAAAGGTGACCTCGTCAAGTGAAATCCCCAGTTGTTTAAAAACACCAATTCTTGAGCCCTGTGGGCTCTGTCTGGTCATTTCTTCCTACTCATTTGTTTAAGACTCATGCAAATGAAGTTCCTTGCATGGTGATGTTTCTAAATACCAAAGTGTTTCCTCCCAGATGGCCCTCTCTTGTGTTAAGTGGACAAATCCTAACCAACACACTGTGGAACAGCAGCCCCAGCCATCTAAGCCAGAGGCAAATCTCACTTTACCAAGTAAGGCCAACCATGTGTGGCCACAAAGACTTCAGGGTCTCCTTTCTATGTTCAGCATGGTATTTTAGTTCAAAACCATGTGTCTTTCTATTGGACTTTTAATCCTGGACTCATTCCTGTAAGAAAGCATCCTTGTCTCCACACAGTAGTTGGAAGAGAGTACTTCATTACAAAGCAACGATGATAATCACATTTTCGATGCTATACTAGGTGAAGGAGTCATCCTTCAGGCAAAAACACAGCTTGACCAACATTTAAAATTCATCTTTCTATATAATCACCTGCAAAATCTAGGTCATTTCTCCCTTCTCGGGCTAGGCCTGGCCTGGCCACCTGAGCAAGAGACCTCTAAGCCCATACAGGCACAATTATTCCTTCATTTCAAAGCAGTGTGAATGCTCATAGTTGCCTTTGTCTTTGTGCCCCAGACCACTCATGTTTTCAGGGAGCATGGGTGCCCACTGAGCCAAGGGACCACTGTTTACCCAACGCATAAACTTTCTGATCGAGGCATTCTGTATGGGAATTCCAGAGTGGAGAAATCAAGGCTGAGAGTATGGTGTGACTTTTATACAACTTGATCGTTCCCTAGATATCTAGATTTTCTGTGAAGCACTGATCAGGCCAATGTCCCTTCTAGTGCTCAGTCCTTTATCCACAGGAGACTGCTGGCCCCCATCACCACAAGAGCTACCTTCCCTTAGTCCGCTCTCTTTTTCCAACTCTGCACTTGAAAAGAATGACTTTATTTCCTTCATTCTTTGTATCAGGTAAAACAACTCCTCTTTTAAAGAAGGAAGGTGGGCTTAGAGAAGGGGCGGGGACAGAGGGAAGGGACAGAAGGAAGACAGATACAAGGACACATGTCTACATATAATAATTTACCATCATAGTTTTAATTTCCTTGAAAATTTTCTAGTCAACATAAACTCATCAGGGGACCTCTAGAAATTATTCTTACATAAAGCTTTGTCAAGGGAGAGCAAGCTGAGTGGTGCAATAAATGAACTTCAGCTGGTAGAAAAGTCTTTGACGCTTTGTTCAGCATGCCCCTGGGCTCTCTCAGAGTAAACAGACGCCACAGAGGCTTTTGCTAAAATCTCTCCGAAAATACAGACTATTTTAGAGCTGAACTTTGTGTGTCTGTGATTTCCGTCTTTATCCATAAGACTGTTTGTGTGATTCCAGCTACGCAGTAACTATTCAAAATACCACATGCACTTATTTTACATACATTTGCAATTTAAATGCCCCCCGGATCAACCCTTGCACTGGTAGACATTTGTTCCCATGATATCAGATGGCAAGTTTTAACTCTTGCGGCATTGGCCACCTGAACTCTATAGTCTTGACACCTCTGGCCTGCCATCTCTGAGTGTCTGAAAGGCTGTGAAAACAAAAACAGGAGTAAAGATGGCTGCCTGGCTGTCTGACTCTGTCACATAGTCAAAGGACAGTGACTAGTAAGGAGTCTGTCTGGAGGTATATGTCTACTAGCATGGGTGTCCTGGGATGACAACATCAGTTTACACTAGCCAGCACAGGCAATGCTATCCCTCTGACTGCTATTCTATGGAGAGAACAGGCACTTTATTCAATTACAGAATAAGGGAAAACAGCAACAAGGAAATACAGAAAATAACCTCTGAAACCACACAATGCTAAACCTAGCCTGTGCTGCTGTAGCTGCAGGTGAAGTCAGCTACAAGGAGGGAAGAATAAAACGTCAAGGCCATGACCATGTCAGGAAAGATGAGAGTCTATGGAAGACAAGTTCCCAGCAGTACCTGAGTTTAGCTTTTCTCGTTGAAAAGGCGTAGGATGGTGTCACATACAATACAACAAAATGTGTGTCTCCTTAACATGGGACAATGTTGGTGGCCCCAGAAAGAACGCATAATGTCACAAAGGAGCAACACACATTCACAGTGCTGCTACGCCTAAGCCTATGTTACAGACTGACCGATGGCCACCTTTCCATTTGTCTTCCTGAACACCTTTATGAACATCTGCTGTGCACTAAATGCTACTCTAGCATCTAATGACACAATGGAAAACAAAACAGGCCAAACTCTTTTTCTTGTGTGGTTAACCTTCTAAATGGAAGGATCGAGTCTTAAATACCGAACAAAATTCATTGACAAATTATATTTAAAACAATCAAATAAAATAGAGACTAATGTAGCAGGCATTCATGGGAAGGGTGGCAGTGAGAATTAAGAAGGGAGACTACAGTTCTTGAATAATAATGAGAAAATGCTATGTTAGGACCTGGAGAGTTGGTTCAATCCATAAGAACCATTGCTGTACAAGCAGGACCTGAATTCAAATTCCCAATATGTACACAAGAAGAGCTGGGTGTGGTCACATAAGCCTGTAACCCCAGTACTCTATGGGGCAGAGACAAAAGGGTTGCTTGGTCTAGCACTAGTTCAGTAAGATACCCTGTCTCTAGGGAGTGAGGCACAGAGTGATAGAACATGGTACCTGAAGTCCCTCTCTAGCTTCCGTTCACCTGTGCACATACATGGCACATGCATGCACATACATGCATAATGCACACATAGCTACACTGAGGCATCTGAAGATGAAACCTTGAAGGAAGAGGGACATATAGCTACCCAAGAGCAATTCCAGCATGTTATTTCAATAGAAATGCATTTCTCTACTCAAAGACTATCATTCAAGGCACAGTCTACAGATGACAGAGATGTGTAGGAGAAGAGTGAACAGTGTGGGGAAGAATAAGTTTAAAAAAAGTATGATTTTAGAAGACAAATTTCAAGGCATAGAATTTGCTTCTGATATCACCACCCGAAGCACCTGCTCAGGCTCTTCAGGACTGAAAAGCTCTGGAGAAAGAGTCACCAGTCTTCATTTCTCTGCTAAGACAGTTGTCACATGGAGGTGACGACAGTTAGTGGAGGAATGAAAAGACACCGTTGTTCACAACACTCACTCAACAGGCAAGACATCGTGGGCACAGCGCAACTGTCCCATCCGAGGACCAGTAAGCAAGATGGGTGGGCAGTATGTCTAAGCCAGAGGTTCCCAACCTTCCTAACACCGCAACTCTTTAATACAGTTCCTTATGTGGTGCTGACCCCAACCATGAAATCATTTCGTTGATGCTCCATACTGTAATTTGGCTACTGTTGTGAATCATAGTGTAACTATAGCACTTGCAGGATATTGGATATGCAAGCCCCAAAGAGGTTGGGACCCATAGGTTTAGAACTGCTGGAAGCCATAGGATGTGAGAAAAATAAATGAACCATGAGGGTGAACAAAGCGTAGGAGTTGTAAGCCAGATGCTTCCTTTCTGTAAGGTAAATGCAACCTTGACTGATGACAGCAAGCGGTGAGGAGCTGGAAATACCCATCCTGAAATCAGATCCTGGCTCTGCACTCTGGGACAATGAGCATGTTGCTGGACATTGGCCACTTCACATGTCAAGCAATTCTATTATTAATAAAGCAGATAAAATTCTCCACATGGCCCATACTTTATTTTATGATATTTGATAGGTTACTGTATTTCAGATATTCATTAAAAAAACAGTTTGACCATGTGTGCACAATGACATTTTTTAATGAAAAGAAAATGGCCGGGTAGTGGTGGTACACACCTTTAATGCCAGCACTCAGGAGGCAAAGACAGGAAGATCTCTGAGTTCAAGGCAAGTTCTAGGACAGCAAGGGGCATGCTGAGAAACCCTGTCTCAAAAAACCGGAATAATAACAATAATAATAACGACGACGATGATGACGACAATGATGATGATGATGATGATAAACCAATAGAATTTTTTATGTGAAAGAAACCATTGTATGATTTCCTGTAACATGATCCCATGAATATATTTAGCCTATAGGAATATTATAATCTTATGATACAAAAATCATTTCATTTAATATCTAAACTTTCTTTATGGAAATTAACAGAAGGCATGCAAAGGTTTATTTTGAAGACATTTTTTGTTACTGATTTCAAAGCTTGTTAACCTCTTAGACAAGAGCTGGAGATAAGACAATGAAGAGTTGGTTGTTCTGCCCACAACTGCCCATAAAAAAGTCACCTAGAACGAAGGGCTCAGAAGCACATTCCCAAATGATGAACATTTTGCTAAAATATATTTTACAGACCTTAGGGTAAGGAATGTTAGAGGAAATTACATTTTCTCTTAATATACTAGAAACTGAGAAGATTCTCACAGAACTAGAATTGTTTCTTTTTGCTGTTTTACTGATTAATAACAAAGGACCAGCCATATTCTTTAAGGGTTGTAAATGTCTCCAAATTTCTAATTCCTTAACTAAAGACTGTGGTGATAATTTACATTAAAAATAGAGAGTCAACTCATACTTTAAAAGTATCACTTATGGCCAGGCAGTAGTGGTGCATGCCTTTTATCCCAGTACTTGGGAGGCAGAAGCAAGTGGATCTCTGTGAGTTTGAGGCCAGCCTGGTCTACAAAAGTTAGTTCCATGACAGGCTCCAAAGTTACAGAAAAACCCTGTCTTGAAAAACCAATATGTGTGTGTGTGTGTGTGTGTGTGTGTTACTTGATAAACTCCAATGGCTCGCTGCCATTTTAAGACTTTAATAGGCTCAAGGTGAAAGGAATGGCACATTTGAAAGGACCTCTGGAGCACAAAGATAGCCTTGTTCAACAGATAATGCTTCTCACATAGTTGGTTTGGTATACGACTCCTGGGGTTGTGCTTACAAACACTCTCAAGAAACACAGAAGTTTAACAGATCCATGCAAGCCCTCCCCAGGTTTGATTCAGGAGTTATTCTGTGTTTTTAAATATAGTAATTGTATAAAGTCTCAAGGGAAAAGATAAGAAACTTATTCCTACAGTAAATCAATCGCTGTGTACTTATTCCTTAAAATAGGCAGCTCAGGTCTTAGATGATGGAAAATGAGGAGGAAAAAAAAAGCTTATTTCACTGAAGAATATAAACAACCATGTGGATAAAGCAGGTCAACTCATTCCTTAATTCAACAGAAGCATAGCGAGCCCTTCCTCTGGGTTAATCTTTTGGTTATATCACAACTGACATCCAGTGCTTGTTTTGAGTGCATCCTTAGTGGAGGGTAGACCCGTGAGCAACTCATTGTGGTGAAGTGAGAACTGTGCCAAAGGTCATACAGGATGCTGAAGATGCTCAGAGGAGGAGCCAGAATGCCAGAGTCATCAAGTCTGAGGAACGAAGTGGGTGGGATAGCACACTGAGGAACTGCCAAGGAAAACAAGAGGCTAGACAGGTTCCAGGGGGATCCTGGCAGACAAAGCCAGCAGGGCAAAGTAGGTAAACGCCAGCAGGTGACAAGGAACAGTGTGCCATTGTTCTTGGAGTCTCATGGGAAATGGTGAGCAGAAAGGATATCAGTGAGATGCAAGTGTGTCCTGAAGGCCAAACGGCCTTGTACTTTTAGGGCTCTGGGAAGCTCCCGAAGGAAGAATAAGACAGTATAATGTGTGTGTGTGTGTGTGTGTGTGTGTGTAGGGGTGGGGTGTATACGTAAAGTATGAAACAAACATAAGAATGACATAAGAAAACACATCATTTTAAAATTTACTTCATAAAATGAAAAAAAGAAACCATTTTAAGACAAAGATTTTGACAGGGAAAGATATTGCTTCAGCCGGGTAGTGGTGGCACAGGCCTTTAATCCTAGCACAGCACTCGGGAGGCAGATCTCTATGAATCTGGGGCTAGTCTGGTCTACAAGAGCTAGTTCCAGGACAGGCTCCAGAGCTACTGAGAAACACAGTCTCAAAAAATTAAAAATTAAAAATAAATAAATAAAAAAAGAAATAAAGGAAGAAAGAAAAATTGTAACATCTTCAACAGTTCACCCATTTCCTGTTTTGTACTTCCTGACCCCACAATAGAATTGCCCTTCTGGTACCTGGGGTTAACAAATGTGCACTGATTTAAAAAAATAAAATGAAACATAATTCAGCTTTCAGGATGGAACAACCTGAGGGATACTATTGGAGCTCCACCCCCTTCCTGTCATGAGGTCCATGGTGCCTGTGCTTTATATGACTGTGTTCGCCTAAACCAATCCCCTGGAGCTGTCCTGGAGGTGGCCCAGGCTGACACTGGGATTTCGCTTGTTAAACTATTCTTACTAATATATGCATCCACAAGATGAGGATAGATTTAGATTAACAAGCCATCCACTCTGATTTACAATATGATTTAAGATATGTTTAATTCAGACAGATACGTTTCTTCTTGGGGCTGCTCACCATGTGAAGTGTGAAAGCATCTACTCCAGAGTTTGGAAGTAACATTTAATACAGCGTTTGTTTGTCTGTTTCTTCAGTTTTAGAGATAAATAGCTCATTCGCAACAAGTATCAATATTATAATATCTTACAATAACAACGGCATTAATGTTTAAAAGCAATTCTCGTACATGCTAGGCCATTTTATTCTCTGTACCTTCTGGCTGCTGCATGCTCGTTGCCTGCCTCCAATCTCCATATTTTCCTCTAATTCCTGCTTAAGAATAATGGGGAAATGCAAAGCAAGCCAGAAACCAGCTTGCTTAGGAAGATATTTAAAGACTCTCTTTACTAAATGAGAAATCCAATGAGAGGTCATTTGTTGGGTATGGTTTCCATTCTTTCCCAGCAAAGATTTGATATTACTCTCAGAATGGAAAATGCTGATTTGCATGCTTATAAAATCATAATCAATTTTCTAAAGTTTTACAGAGTGGATCTCAGAGGAAGAACACTCCGTGTCCGTGCAATACACAAACACAGTATTTTCAAAACAAGATCAGAGAAGGACATGCCACCTCAAGTGACAAGGTAAAATTTGCCTGTAAAATCAGAGTGCTGTACCCAGTCCTCTGAGACGTGCCCAGAGTGTCCCCTTGGGAAAGGTGCCTAACCCTTTCAAATGACATGGAAATTAGAATACAAATGAAGATGTAGTGGGCAGGAAGTCATTTCCAAATAAGCCACGGGGTTAGGAATCGTTAGAATAAGAGCTAGTTAAAAAAACAGAAACCAAAGCTGTTTTCTTTCCATCATTCACAAGCATTTAAACATGTACACTTCAAGGTGAATTTTTCTTGTTAGATTTGAATCATTTCTCAAAGGCACTTTTTTAATATTAGGAAAATAGTATTATTTTTAAAATCAGAATCCCAGCATGAAATTGACGTTGGTGGCCCCAGGAAAACATCTTATTTTCTGAGTCCTAGAGAGAGAAAGAAAACCCATTTCTCACCTTCTCACAGGGTAACTACATCTCAACAGAGTGACATTCTCAGGGTGACAGGGCATGGCATTGTGTGATATTTTACACATGGCTCAACCACTTTGCACAATCAAAAATGTTGACGATGCCGGGGACTTCCTATTTCTTTCTCAGCAGTGACTTGCTATTGATAAATATTCAAGAGCAACTTCTCCGGTTTCCAGATATGGAGAAAAGAGCCATTAGTGTGCTGATTCCAAATTGTGCTGCCTCAGGGTTCCAAGTTAACCCAAGTCCTCTGGGCATGGCAAGGTCGCCAGGCAGGAGCTCTGGGGAGGTGGCAACAGGTATTACACACACTCTTCAGCAGATGCCTTCAGCAGGCCTGAGGACAGAGGAGATGCGTTACCCTGCAAAGCAATGACCAACAACCCCAGAGGGGCTGCAGCCTCCAAGAAATCAGAGTGGAAGAAGGTTTCACAGCATTTTGTTTAGACTGGAGTGGAACAGCAGGGCTCAATGAAAGAGAAATGGACAGCAAGCCCACAGCAGTGAACATAACTCACAAGTAAGAATGTGTTTCCCTGAAGTCACAGTAGCCCTCAGAATGATAACAGCCATTCCGTGGAGACTAAGGAACATCATGTAGGTGGGAAGGCCCTTGGGGCTACAGAGGAATGAGTCGTGTTTACTGGAGGGTCATTTTGTACCAGACATGGTTATAAGTATATTTCGGACGTTACCTCATTCAGTCCTCACTGCAACCTCCTAAGGTAACATTATCCGATACTCTACTGAACAGATGAGACAAGGAGACATAGAAAAAGACTTGACTGAGTCAATGCAGCTATGAAAGAAAAGTCCCAGAACAAAAAGCTAAGGAGCCTGACTCTGTAACCCCAGCTCTGGGTCACACTATGATTTACCACCCCTCAGAGAGGAAATCGCAAATCACACCTGCCCCAGTCTTAGCTTCAAAAAGGAAAAAAAATTACATACATGAACAAAATACTTAACATACTAAGGGACAGATGCCAAATAAATGCCAAAAAAATCCATGGTCATTAAAAGACATCCGACTTTGGGTCAGCAGAAGCTGAGAAGGTAAGTAGTGGGCTTAAGATGGGTGCGAAGAAAGCGGGCACAGTGACACGCAGGGAGAGAGCACGTGTGAGCGTCATCTCTAGCAGAGCCTGGCTTTCACTCCGAGCTCTGCCATGCACCATCAATAAGAACCTTGTAGTGAAATGGGAGCAGGCCTGCTTTCGTCCTGCCTGGCTCCTGCACGGCTAGCTTATACCGGGAAATAACGCAGAAATTGTATTCATTTAAGCACTGCCTGGCCCATTATATCTAGCCTCTTCTTGGCTAACTCTTATATCTTAATTAACCCATTTTTAATAATCTTGTAGCACCACGAAGTGGTGGCTT
>LOEQ01000735.1:16903-27078 GCA_001685075.1 Bramus lutescens | reverse complement strand
TTCTTTATTAAACAATGAAAGTAACACATAGACAGATGACCCTCCTACATCAGAACCTCAGTGAATTATTGAGCTATTTGTGCCTTAGACACCTGCAAGGATAGGAAACCTGTGATACTGACAAACATTAAGCATAGCAACGAGCACAAGGCAAATGCTTCTTGTTTTTATTCTTTATCCACTCAGGGAGAGATAAGAAGACAGGTTTGACGAGATAAACAGCGTGTGGAAGTTCTGAACTTGTAAAGCTCAGGCCTATAGCTTCTGTCAGTTGAGTTCAAGCTGGCCTGCTAGACGGAGTCTCTGGCAGGCATTCCCAGTAAGAGCAAACACCCTTCCCTTGGCTGCTCACAATGGGACATGGAGACATTGTCCTACAGTGTGCATTAAGTATTTTGTTTACAACCACGAGTGTGAGAGGAATGCTAGTGACTTATGGAAAAGTAAGCCTGTTGTGGTGAGATGGCCTGGCCATAACTCTGCATGTCCACATAATCACAGAAAGTATGGGATGAATGACGGATAGGGAAACAAGAATAAGGATTCATCCACTAATCCAAGAGATACGTGTCAAATGCCAAGTGGCTATTAAGATCTATGCTAGCGGTAAGGATGCATAATAAATGAGGTTGAGATGACAAGATGCCACTTGGAAGCTTATTCCTTTGAGGAAAATCATCAAGAATCTAAGTAGGTACCATTTTACTAGAGAGTCACAAGACACAACAGTGCAGAAGCTGAAACTGGAGTTTGACACTGGTAAAGAAGGCCTTTGTGGAAAGATAAGCCTCCCATGAGGCTTGAAGGGAGNAGGCAGCTGCCAATACAGAGATGGGGTTTGTTTGGGAGATGCAATGATTGGAAGAAACAGCTTGCCAAAAGCTGGTACAGAGATAGGATGACATGTTTAAAAGATTTCAGAAGCCCATCCCATGAATAGAGAGAAATTCGTGGACAGCACACAAGGTTGTGGAATCAAGGGCTACAGATGCTGAAGGATGTGGTGGAGACAGACACAGCCTTTCTGTAGAGGAGTACTGCAGAAGAGAGAGAACAGTGGGCTGGGAGGCAGGGCTAGAGGCCCAGGGATTATTTTGAGAGTCATCGCAGGGATTTCAGATGAGAAATAGAAGCCTAATAACAGACAATAAAGCTCCAGTTCCTCCACAGCCTCCAGGAAAGGTGGAAAAGGGATGGCGTAAAAGACTGGACAGATGTTCAGGATGGCTGCAGCTGTCCCTCCCACTGTTTTGTCTCCTGGTCTCTATCACATTATCCCTTGCCACGTTCTGTGGGTACTTTCTTCATCTCAGAACTGAAAGATGGAAGTGGAGCACATAGGGTAGTGAGTGACCACCATGGGAGCAGGGGACAAGGAAGAAAGCAGCAGAGACAATCAACCAAACAATGCCACTAGGAAAATTAAATGTATACACAAATACAAATACACATACACATGGACATAGAGTAGATGGGTTAATAAACCATACTCCTAGCTAGAATGTTCTTTTCTAAGAAAACTGGGAAATGGAAGTGTTAGAAACATGGGCAGGAAGTGAACTCTTCACGTTAGAAATGCAATGTCTACCCACTGACTTCTGAATTCTTAAAGGATCTACAGCATGGTAGCTTAATACCTCTACTAAGCTTCCTCTCTCTCCTGTGTGGTGCCTCCAGTCCAGCTCTTTGGCAAGGGTTTACTCATCAGATATGGTTCTCTCCCTGTTTTTTCTTTCCCTGGTTAATTCTTATTGATCTTTGAAATCACAGCTCGAACAATCCTTCCACACAAAGACATTCTGGATCTCCCCAAACAGGTCAAATGTCCTGTGTTAGGTTGTGTGTGTTAGGCTGAACTCTGTGTGTGTCTCTCCTCTAACTATGAGACCCATTTCAGGGTGGAGAGAAGAAAAGAAAGAAGGAAGGGAGGGAGGTAGAAAGGGCAGATGGGAGGAAAAGAGAGGAAGGAATGAATTTGATTAATACTTGCTTGTCTCCACTTGCTTATAAATTCAGTATGGTCATTAACCATGTCTTTTTTTTTCACAAACCTTTTTATCCTCAGTGTCTGCAAATAAATGGTGAGTGGAGATAACATGTTTCATCATGGGAGGACAATGTCAGGATATGGAAAAAGCCTGACATCCTAAACAGGATGTCAAAGGCCAATTTATTTTACCGGCCTTAAGAATTCTGTTCACATTGTATTTCTCTGTGGGCTGAAAGGGTTTCTTTTTTCCTCCTAAAATTGCAGAGTACAAACTAAAGCACTACTTGGACATATACTTTTGTTAGAACCCAAGTCAAAAATGAATGTGGTCTTGAGCCCTCTGATTCACACATTATTACAATGCAGCTCTAATGTTAGCTTTCAACTTAACAAAATACTAAATGCAAATTATAGGCATATTAACCATTTTATGCAAGGTCTTAACATGGTTTTTCTTATGACATTCATTGAAAACACGAGTTGTTACTTGGTATGAAATGAAAAAAGCATCTATTCTTCTGCGCACTTAACCACCTAGACACCTCAAAAACAGTCATTTCGAAGTCTGAAGTCAAATCTTTGCTTCCTTTTGTGATTAGAAGGTTGCTTGTAACTGAAAGAATGGCCAGCAGAATTGTTACAAGCTGCGTCCTGCAAGGTACTTCTCTCCTGGAGCTACCAGCAAAAGACAATCAACCTGGAAGCTTGGTAATCCTTCCAAAAGCTACAGGCATTTAGATACAAAGCCTCAAATCAGTCTTGCAGGTGCACTATTGTCACACAAAGAGTGGGATGGCCAGAAAAGGGGAAAAAGGCAGTCAATAATCCGCATTGTGGAAGTACCTAAAGATTTCCATATTCCATGACACCAAATTTTTGTGAAAAACATAAAGTAATCATAATGCTCTAATATTAATGCAGGAAAAATATCTGGGAATGTAATATATTTTAAGTTAGTTGACATTGGAGGGGAGAAATCATTTCTTTTAAATACCATTGGAAATTTTTTCAAAGCTGGAAGAAAGGTCCAGCTTCCACTTACATACTTCAACATCAGTAAGATAAATGGAGTTCATTCACTGGAATTGAACAATTGTATAAGTAGCAAATATTGTATATGCTGGTTTTCTCACATGAAGACTAGGTTGTAGGAAACAAACGACAGAAGATCAAATTATCTATGTAGTAGTGAATTAGAGAAAAACATCAGTATGAATTCATGGTTATCTGTCTTCTTATCCATACACCATTCTTACATTCTTCTTTCCATAAATTTATCCACCCATTCATCTTTGTGTGCCTAAGGCTATACATTTAAATATTGCAGAAACCATCCATACATATGTCTTAGGAGGAAGGCATATGTTTCCGTGCTGCCAGTGAAGAAAGACTAGACATAATGACTTTGCTACAGCAAGCATCCTGCCTCGTCCAACCTTAGATTTTCATATCATTTTCCAGAAAAAAAAAACAAAACCCGAGCTCAATGGAGAAATGATTGTGTCTGAGTTATGGAAAGAATAGTATCTGTGATAAGTTTCAAGAAACTTAAGATGCCAGATTATGAGAAAGGTTTCCAAATACCAAAGAGAAGGCAACTATGCTACAACAAAATCAATTCAGACATGTCAAAAGAATAAAAGCCCCCAATGAGTGCTGGTGCTGGGTAGTTTTCTGTTGCTGTGACATGCACCTGAGAAAAAGAATGTCACTCTAGCTCATGAGTTCAATGGATTTGGACCACCCTGATGGCCAAGACCTGGTTGATCCTAGCAGTTGACTTCACGGCATTCAGGAAACAAAAGAATTCATAATATAGCAGGGTTTTCCTTTTATTTCACAGAGACAACAGCTTACACTGTTCCCCAGGTGCAAGATGGGTTTCCCCCCTTAAGTAATTCTCTCTGGAACTCTCGCACAGACAGCTTCAGAGATGCGCTTCACTAATATTCTTGACTTCTTCAACTGATCAAATAGACAATTTAGATTAAGGAACACGGTTCCCAAGGCCAAAGGAGGAATAATGAAAGTATCACAATAAATGTATTATCAGACTGCATCCCAAAACCAACTTTGAAATAAATATCTGTGACTTCTTACTGGATGACACAAATGGCTTCATAGTTAAATTAAGTTAATTTAATATAAAATGGGCAAATTTTATATGGATTATATTGAAAATTTTATATAGGTACTATGCCTTCACATATCTGATTGGTACTTAATTGGGGTTGTTCTTAGTGACTTCCATACAAAAATAAGGGGAAAAATGAGTTTATTTGACCCACACTAGCTTGACCTATGATTTTTAACAACAATAAGCAATAAGTGTTAACTTCTACCCTCAAATCTGAACTTTTAGAAAATCTTATTTGATTTCATTCTCCAAATACCTGATCAGGACTCCTACAAAATTTCATTAAAATTAAAATATCATTATACACAAGGAGGCTGGGCAATGATAGTGGACTCATTTAATTTTAGCAGCCTGATCTACAGGGCAGCTAGGGCTGCTACATGGAGAAATCCTGTCTCTTGGGGGCAGGGGAGGGGGGACAAGGAAAATCAGAGAAACTGCTACAGCCAAAAGGATTTTAAAGATGAGATAAATAATTGAGATAAATAATGTCATCCTGGATAGGACCCTAGACTGGAAATTAATTTTAGGTAAAGGTGGATCTAAAGATAATTATGAACTTTAGTTAATATTGTGTTAATTGGTTAAGTTAATTTATAATTTAAATTAATAATAAGTGGTATATTAACTGTAAAATGATCATACTCCCATAAGGTGTTAGTTAAGATCTGTAGAAGATCAAACCAGCTGAAATCCCAGCATGAATTAGGAAGTCCCATGTCCCAGCTGAGAAGATGCTGGGATGAGACAAATGATGGCAGCTGGAGGAGAGGAGGAAAGCTTTTTGCTTCTTTGCTTTTGCTTTTTTTTTTTTTTTGAGATTTGGGCCTGAAATGCTGTCAATGCTCCATACTCTAGTAGATGGTCCTAGAGATCACGCTGAAGGGACTCACTGTGCACACACGTTTTAAGAGAACACACAGAGAAATTGGGAGTAAAAAGTGCTGGTAGGGGATGAAGGAGGGCATGGAGTACGGAGTTCATCAAAATGCTTTATATGCATGTAGGAAATTCAGTAAATGAAGAGTATTTAAAATAAAAGCTTATTTTAAAAGCTGTAAATACCTAGAATTATACTTTAAACCAGTACAATTAAACAGAAAAGTTTAAGCATACCAATGTAGCTGATATTTAATTCTCCAAAATGAAAATATAGAATATTCCTCACAGATTAACTTCAGTATTCACTTACTTTTTCCCATTTCCTTCAAAACAGAAGATAATATCAAAAACTATCAACTAATACCTGATTAGAATGTTTGGGACCCACTAAACACATGACTAAATTAAGGAAAATTTAATAAATGACAGGAAATACTTTATCTGAGATTTGATGTCTCTGAACATCTTTTCTTCAAGCATTCCAAGAAAACGATTAGGCAAAATATGGATTTAAAGACAGAAGAGATGAAAAGGCAATCTAGTGAAAGAAACTTAAAACCAGGAGAAAAATAAGATAAACGTCAGCAAATTGCTAGGATACTAAATATTCATGACTTTTTATTCTTGTATGCAATAGTTACTTTGCCATCTGAACCATGCAGGTTTGCCATAGAAAGTTTTACCCTCATCACTAGAACATGGCGTTACATCTGTGGCTTAAGCCTGCTTTTCTGCAGGGGCTTGTACTACTTGTATTTCAGATTAGTGGCCACAATGAAGCAGCCCTCTTCCAAGAACTAGGCCCTTGATTATGGCATAGCTTTGTCTTTCTAACAATTACGGTCTTTCAACCACTTGATATGTGCACAAATCATGGTTTCGCTTCCTTTCCTTGCCACTCTCCGAGTCCTCTTTGGTTTTTGTCTGTAGCTCAGAAGTAGGCCTGATGCTCCAGCAAAAGTCTGAATGATGCAGAGTCAAGTGCCCTCATTACCTCTTTATTTCAGGTTATTCGAGGTCTATTGATGCAGCCCAGGATGTTACATGAAATCCCCAAAGTAAGTCCGGTATTTTACCTTCCAAATGAAATGGCAGACACAAATTCTACATTATCTGTGATTACTGTGAATGAGGTTAGCACGCTATTAGTTGGTTGTGAATACCCTCGTTGACTTTTGAAGGCTTTGAGTATTCATGTGTAACAGCCTTCCAGGGACAACACAGCCAGCGGTACCCTCCGAATGCTGTATCATTTATCTTTTTGAGGTTTTAAAACGATAAAAGAAACAAGCAAAAATGGCTCTCCTGCTCCCCTCCCCCACGTTCTTTGTTTGTTCTAGTTACACAGCTGTAAAATCAGCCTGGGAACAATGGTGGGAGGAGAATATTCTTCAATCTCAGTATCTGACCTCCTGATATTCTGTAGACATCACAAAGCACATGTATTCCCATGAGAATTATTATTGTCTGCCCAATAAAGGAAGATATTATGCAAAATTAACCAAATGCACTAAAATTCAAGTGCCAAATAATGTTTTTATACTTTCTACAGATACAATGTAAGGCGCCATGAAATATTTGTATTTGTATAAATATGCCAGGATAAAAATGACTTTATGCAGACTAGAGGTTTTCTTACAGCATATTTAGGGTCTTATATCAACTCATCTGTTTCCGTTCAATCAATTATATTCTATAATTGACTCAATATATTTCTGATGACAAACACATACATTCTCTATTCAACTCAATGTATTACATACACCTACAATGAGATAAAGTATCAAAAATCTTACACATCTCCAACACAAAAAGATGCATCAATACATGCTAGCCAAATTTTTATGTGAACTAAGTAATGTTGACAATGCTTTGACTAGAACACAATGACTACCACTCATCATGGGATGCTTATCTTTAGAGAGTATAGATTATAACAAAATTAATATCTCTAAAATTTGTATATCAGAGTCAGGCTGGAAAAACACAATAACCAAGCAGACAGAGTCACAAAATAATATATTAGTCCATATTTTAAATAAATTCTCAAAGAGACTAGAATATAAATGTATATACTAATATATAATATATGTACAGTATATATAATCGCCTATAAATATGCTTGTAATTTTAGTTGCTTACAGGAGAAACTGTGCTGCTTATTTTGTAAACCAATTCAAGCAGATGTCCAAGAAAGACTCAACATCCTTCCTAAAACATGTAAGAAAAGCTGCATATAAAATAGTGTTGGTCCCTCCATAATATTTTTCTATGTGAGAATTTATAAAGTAACGCAAGAAATAAAGGAGAGTCTTTGCTATGACGGACATAAAATTTCCCACGTGTCATTTTTGTCGATGTAGAGCATATTTGTGGAAGGCACTAGGGACCTCAGTTTAGGAACAGGACTCAAGGCTGATGTACTGTCTGCTTCCTGAAGATGGCACTCAGCAGTTTTACAATACTTCACAGAGATAAATTGGCATGAAGAATCAAGAACTGAAAAGCTAGTCCCTTGGGAACGAAACCTAAAACAGAATCTCTGGGATCCAAGAACACAGAAGATGTGGGAAAAGCAGATGCAGCTCAGAGCACCTGAGGGAGACACTCATGGTGGAGCTGAATGAAAAGAGGTTCTGGGGAGAGATGGGGTGAAGAACAGATTTAGATGGGTTCTTGCTTTTAAAGTGATGGTTTGCAAGAGGTAAGGCTATTTGCTGTAGATGGACTCATCTGCTGCTCAAGTTCCTGTTTGTTGTTATTATTGTTTAGAGTTGCTGTGCATTTTTCATTCTGGTTTGTTTTGTTTCACCACCCCCCAAAAACGGTCTTGTATGAAAACAGGAGGAGCCATGCCAGACTCTTCCAAAGAGACTTATTAGACCGGCTTCATAGATGTGATGGATTCTGATGGTCAACAGAGGCCTTTATCGTCCTCTACACTAATTGTTCTTCCATTATAATTTTCATGGCTTCACAATTTCTGCATCGATTGAATGTATGCTTGAGGCATTCAAGAACATTTTCATCTAGGCCTCAGCATGCTCAAGAGTTGCACAGACAGAGGCAGGAGGATCTCTGTGAATTCAGGTCAGCCTGGCCGACACAGTGAGTTCCAGGCCAGTGGGAGTAACATAGTGAGACCTTGTCTCTAAAAACAATAATAATAATCACAAAAATTATGGCATCTTTTAACTACTGATGCCAGAAAAGTATGTAAGACTTGAGACTTGACAGCTAACACCATGATGGACTAGGAAAGGTCTCAGAGTCCATGAGAACACTGTGCCTGTGACTCCAGAACAGCTACTTGGAAGATAGACGTTTTCCATATGAAATTGCATTCATATTGTACTTTTTGTTTTGGTTTGGTTTTCGAGGCAGGGTTTCTCTGTAGTTTGGAAGCCCGTCCTGTAACTACCTCTTGTAGACCAGGCTGACCTCGAACTCACAGAGATCCACTTGCCTCTGCCTCCCGAGTGCTGGGATTAAAGTCATGCACCACCACCACCCAGCTCATATTGTACTTTTATGAACACAGACTTTAATGAAATTGGATTCGTGGGGTTTCTTTTTCCATTGTATATTAACAGTTCTGTTAAAATCTTCAGAGAGCTTTGAGATACCATGATCTTCAGAGAAATTTATAGGGACCAAAAGGGACAGGATGGGAACCAAATCTGAGCAATTCTTAGATACTATGATAATAATACACACATGTGCACACGCATGCACACATGCGCACACACAGAGAGAATGGGGGGGTGCAAGGTTTAAACAAGCAAGTAAATGTATGATCCTACTGAATCTTTGCAAAAATCCCGTATGAGTGTTGCTGTTATATTTGTCACTAATGAATGAGAAAGTGATGCACAAAAACACAAACAGGTGACCAATATCAGACTGGTTTTGGAATTGCATCCAGCTGGGGCTCCAAATATGGGGTGGTTCCCTTACATAATACCACATGCTAAGGAGATGAATAAATAGTCAATTGTGCAAGGAATGGAAACAAATCTCTTGTCTTTACATCCTAGTAACAAGGACCGTGGAAATCTTAGGCTAGTGCAGTGAGCTGAAAGAGAAGGCAGCACATGTATTTTGATAAAGCAACTTGTCCGTGGCTACACCACTTAATGGTTGTTGCGAATGGGTGTCATTTTCTTCAGAGGTGTAGCACAAACTTATGCAAATGTTGCTGATAGGGGACATAGTTGCCTTCCTTATTGATACTTTTCTTCAGTGTTCACCATATTTAATCACTGGGAGCCATGCTTCTCAAACTTGACGATGATTAAATGTATTGTGAGTTTCCTGATATGCTCTAGGCAAGAAATTTCTAAGTCTAAAAAAGTTGACAGTCTTTCATAAGAGTTGGTTCATTTTGTGATGTGCAAAAGGAATTCAAAAGTTCAAGTATCATCTTAGATAATAGGCACATTTGATATTTTAAATAGAACAATATGGCACACTTCATATATTTTAAAGTCTCACCTAATTAATTATTTTTCATAAAAATTCTCAATATTTCAATATATAAAATAGGAATATTTTTCTTGAGCTAACATCTAATGACATTTTCAAAAACAAATAAAACAATCAAAATGAAATGCTAAAACATATTCATAAAGACGAAACTTTAAGTTATTGGTTATTTGAGAATAAAAAGAATCTAGTAGAAGAGAGAGAAGGAGGAAAGAGTCTAAGATAGGGAGAGATGAAGTAAAAGCCTGCCTTTTGGACATGACACGGCCACAGCCCTCATGACGTCACAGTGCCCATGATGTCACAGTGCTCATGACCTCATAGCACTCATGAGTAACAGCACTTATGACCTCATAGCACTCATGAACGACTTCACAGCAGCTGTGATTCTCTGCACAAGGCCTTCACAAGATTAGCCCATCAGCATTTCATGATGAGTGGAAGAGGGCTCTGTACAGCTCTACCCTCCTCAAGGGAATCTGGTGTTTTGAATGAGAATGGCTTCTATAGAATCATATGTTTGAATACTTGGTCCCCAGTTGGTAGAACTATTTGGGCATGATTAGGAGGTGTGGCCTTATTGAAGGAAGTGTGTCACTAGAGATGGGCTTTGGAGTTTCAAAAGTCCATGCCATTCCCAGCATTCCCAGTTAGTGCTCTCTCTCTCTCTCTCTCTCTCTC
>LOEQ01000735.1:2075-13128 GCA_001685075.1 Bramus lutescens | reverse complement strand
TTTTTTTTTTTGTCTCTTCCCACTATGTATTTTATTCATTTGAAGACAAAAGTCAAAGGAAACAACTCAGGGCTTCAGTTTGTCTCGCAAGAGTTGTTTCCAGGGGGCACAAGGAATCTCACTCTTGCAAACTCAGGTCTCAAACCTGGGACTGTCATCTAACGCTCATATTCCCAAGATGCTTTGAGCCATCCCAGACAGACAGCAGCAACAGAACTCCGCGTGCGCTGGAAATCCGCAAACCATACTTGCTTGGAAAGTATCATACAATGATTTAATTTAATTATAGAACAATTCACGGTTTAGCAATTAGAAGCTGTCACACGTCAGTTTTCTGTACTGTCCTCTGCCATCATAACGTGAGTCAGTAAGTTTAAAGGCAGACTAACCCTCCTTTCAATGGCTTGATACTGCCTTTCAAGTAGCTGTGTCCTATTTTCAACTTGCTTGGTACCCTTGAACTTGTAGCCTTTCCTGTCTCCACGGAGGACATTTCATGGCCTGGCTAAGTATCCCATCTGCCTTGCTGTGCCACCTCCCCTGCTAAGATGTGATTTTTAACTTACCTATCTCATAGGAAACAGAAGTAACACAAACAAATTCTCCCAGGATCTCAAGACCCGCATCAACATAGTTGTGATGTTATCTACACCTCTTCTCCTGACCCTCCTTCTCTCTTAGAGCAGTGTGTTCTCCACTGGATTTTTCCTTCAGTGAGGGAAAGCTGGTTCCTTGTGATTCTGTATACTAGTAACCGGCTTTCCCTCCCTTCTACACTCCCTGTCCCGCCTTCTGTCTCTACTCCTATCCTTTCTGCTCAAAACTGTGAAAGAAGTCATTTTGCCTAAGTTTTCTGGTTTTGAAACCCCTAAAATAAAGCTTTCCCTGAGACAGTTCCTCAAACCACTCTGAAAATTGTTTCAGTAGTCAGCAATCCTCATACCAATCAGCATAGGTTTTTATCTTCCATTTCTACACTTCTTTAAGGTACTCGGGTTAATGCAATTAAGTTGAGTCTTCCTTTGTATCTTACAAAGCCTTGTATATCTCTTAGTTATCTGTTCTCTATTGTACTGTAGTTATATTTTTGTGGCTGTCGCACAAACCTATGAATATATCCAAAGAAGGACTCTTAAGGTATTTATTTGGGAATACTCTATGCTTAGAACACTTACTATGTTCCACCTGTCCCAATATAATCCACTAAGAATGACCTTATCCAGAAGCAGGTACGATGTCATTGCAGACAGTGCTCATACTCTCTTCCTAAGGACATTAACAAATTTGAAATTCCAGAGTTAGTTGATCACTTTGAAAAGCAGTAATGTTGGCAGCAAACGCCCAGATTTATATGATCAGCAAAATGCTGTCAGAAATATTTCATCTGACTGTCACCAGGGAGAGCTAATAACATAGAGCTGGGGCTAGCGTAGACATGGCCAATCAGCACCCCTGTAAAGACGATCAACGGCACAGGCCCTCCTTCTCTACTCACAACATGTGAGTCCAGAGGATAGAGTTCTTTTCACTTTGCACGAGCGTCCTGCCATTTCAGCGCTCACTGCAGTTTGTGTTTCTCCTTCACCAAACTGAGTGTGGCAACTTTCCTAATACATTTGCCTGGAAAAGCACCTTCCACTAATTTGCAAAGGACCCTTTGGGCCAGAATGGCTCAGGAGTGCAGCTCACGGCAAATTCCTTGCAAACAGTATTCATTCTGAGAAAATAGAGAAAGCTGCTGACATAGAGGAAGCAGAGGTCATGGTGCTAAGATCCACAAATGCTTCCACAAGGAAAGGCCATTCTCATTCGCAGGTGTCAGGCACACTTCCTCAACAAGCAAACTAATAGAAGGCAATCTGCCAATTTTCCCTGGTATATTGTTAATCTGTTTTCTAGAAGAGTCATAGACACAGTGTGGAGGCATCTTTTACAAAAACCGTATAGTGGATTAAAGAGAGACTGGGATTTGAAATTAGGTTAGACCTTGGGTGGGCCAGCTTCATTATGTCAGGAGAATGGCATCCTGAGAAAGTCCCTGAGCCTCTGAGCATTCCATTGTGTAAAGAATCGGTCAAGAAGGTGAAAACAGAAAGCCACTGTTGGCTAGGAAGTTGGCTCAGTGGGTCAAGCATTTTCTGTACACACTTAAGGAGCAGAGTTCAGAATTCCCAGTACCTATATAAAAGCTGGGCATGGTAGCACGTATCTGTAACTCCATTACTGGTTGGAGGCTAGGAAGACAGGCAGATCTTGCAGACTTCCTTGTCAGCCACCTTGCCAAAACAATAAGTTATAGGTTTAGGTACAGACCATATCTCAAAATATAAAGTGGAGAGATACTGAAAAGACATGAGATAGTCTCCACGTGTGCAAACAGCAGCGTGCACCCCCGAACACACCATAACATAGACCCTACATACAAATGCAAATTAACATCACTGTTGTTATTGAATGATGTTGCTCATATGACATCACAGGGCATGCACAGGCGAGCTCAGCCAGTGTGGTTGTACCACGTTACATAAAATAGTTATATTTGCTACCAATATTCTTTACAAATTCAGTCACATGCTTTTAGCTTGCCCTTTTAATAAATTATCACTCATGTTCATTCTATGAGATTGTCTTCCACGGTCTCTAACACAAATGATTACTAGATAGTGCATTCATTTTAACTAGTGGCGTTAAGAGCTCAGAGAGTACTCACAGGGTCACATAAAAAGGTTACAATTAGAAACTTGGGAGTTATTGTGCTCTACACAGCCAATAACATGTATGTATAATCCTGGCTATCCATCCTTCAAACCCTATATATACATAAGTGTATATATGTATATGTGTGTGCGTATGTATATATCTATGTAATACACTACACAATTTTTATATGATATTATCCCTAACCATGTTGTCTTGGTCATGTGTATAGGCTGGTGATTCTCAATCAATAGGAAACACAATCTAACAGCCTATGAAGTGATCATCAGACCTCAGTTAATTTATGGCTTAGAGACATTTTTGAAGCTATTGCCTAAAAGATTGGAATGAAGAAGGTAGAGTTACATTTTGTGTGATAGGTTAAAGAAAGATAAATGTGAGCCAAGGATTAAAAAATAAAAGGGAATTTCAAATCTATGAACAATGAGAAAGTGGCTGCTAATTCCCTTTGGTTATTCTTTCATGTAAGAATTCTGAAATACATTTCTTTGTCTCCAGAGTTGACTAAATTCCATTTAGCTGAAAGACATCAGCATTAGAAAAAGCAACTCAACAGCATCAAAACTAAAAGAGTGGAGTGGGTAGTGAAGAATTTAACAGATGAGGGACAGGCCAAATACTTGGCTAATATTTTTTTCTTTTTCCTTTCTTTCTTTTGTAAAGATTCTCTAAGACCGTCCCAGCTTGGCCACACTTAACTCACAGTCAGAATTTAAAAATACATCAGTTTAGCAGCCATAAAAGACTAAAATGCTATAGTTTCATTCCATATGTTGTGGTCACACACTAGGGTTTCCAGTTGTAAATTTCCTTATCAATCATGATGCTCCTAATACATTTTATTTTCACTTATAAGCTCTAAGGTACTGCTTAGAATTCAAGAAGGATACAGTGGGGGGACAATTAAAGACATTAAAATGGAAAGCCAAGAGGGGGAGAAAGTATAATAAGGTCAGAAGATCATCTAATTAACCACCTTTATCTAAGCTTAACCATCTGCCTTACAATTGCCCGAACTTACAACTGTGCTCTAATGATAGATGAACAAGATGAGTTCCCGTGATTCTCAGCCTGATCTTATTAGCCAAGTGTTTCCATGTCAACTTTTTGGTCCTACCAGGATCTAGCACTGAGTTTCGAGTGTGGTGTTTGGGGAAGAACTGCCCCAAAGAGGACGAGAGAAGCTCTGAGACAAGGTCAACTGGCACACAATGGCCAGAGAAACTCTGCAGACACTTGATGGCTTTTGCTTACCAAACTGAGCAGAATAGCATCATTCTGTAGAAGACTCGATTCAGCCTGTCCTTAACTGCATTTATCATAATCTTTTACTGTCAAAACCATGAACTCTGCAAAATTTATTTCTAGCTTATATTTCTTTCTGGAGCTTCAACTGAAAAGTGGCCAGAAATGGAAGAATTCCCCTTCTTTAAACAACAAGTCATCTTGTCTTGCCCCAAATGTTCATTCATTGGGTAAATTCTTTAAAATACGTACTTGCACAATTTTGATCATATGCAAATAATACTATTGCATGCTTATCTATACTTTGCCCGACTCTATAGAGGGTATGGATCAATCAAAACAAAACAAAGTGTATTGGCTCATGAGTCAAATCCTTGCTTTACAGATAAATACTCCAACTGTTCTACTAGACTTCAGCTCTTGAGAGCTTATACTTGGGAGCAGACTGTATGATAAAGAGGTGCAGGAGCCTTAAAGGAGAAACAGCCTCAGTATTGATTTAAGGGGCTATAATCACCCCCATTTCACCTCTTGATCAAGGAGATCTGTCAACATCACTGCTGAGTTTGTTAAGAAGCATTAAGACATCTGGTCCTAAGAAAATGAAGCCCTAAGCACCAAATGAGTAAATAATTAATCAGCATCCATAATTACTAGTCCCAAACCTTCCTTCTTCAGCAAAGTTATTTGACTTTTATCAGCCCCATTATCTGGGTCAGCTTAGCCCATTCAAAAAGGGTTACAGAGGAATCCAAATAGCAGGCGGGGCACAAATGGCCACACACACACACACACACACACACAAAAAAAAAACTTATTTCATTTTCCTGTTACTTTTTTGGGGGGGTCTCATCTGATCATGCCTCCTCTAATTCCCAAGTACTAGGATTACAGATATGCAACATTCATGCTTGGCTTGAAAACTGTTCACCTTTGTATCTAAAGTTTGAAACTACCCGTCTCGATTGCATTCAACTTGGTTCATCTTGCACCGGTTTGTAGCATTTTATAATATTTTCCCAAATCATTCTATACAAATTATGTGATATGTGCGTGCAAAAACTGCAGGCCTATGTTAGCTCCACTGTATTGTGCCATCCTTGCGAGATCCCTTCCTGTAATCCAACATCACAGCATCACGAGGCTTCTTAAGAGTCCTCTTAATTGCTGCTGGTTGGAATTTAAATTCCTGGAAAGCTGACTTGTATTTTCCTTCTTCGACCATGGAAGCCCCATTCCTGCATTGCCAGGCTACCATTCTACTCTCCCAACTTGGCAGAATAAAACACTGGAGGTATAGACTGCTTGTTTATTCAGTCGGGCCAATCTTTATCTTTGTTGGGCTTGGCAGTAAAAAGGCTAAAATGTGTAATGGAAAAGATGCCTTTGCAATAAAATCCTCCAGCAAATACTTCAAATGTAGCTTCAAGCAGGGAGGACACATTCTTCATACCCTTCTGCCACTCTGCTACCACTACCAAGGGGCGGGTAGTGTTCTATTAAGCCAGGTACACAGTCCACTTATTAACTTTAACTCTGGAACTGAGAAACAGTGAACTCGTCATTGGATTGCACAATCATCCACGCACCAGGCTAAGGATAGGAAGATGAGAATTTCTGTTTGGATAGGGACCCTGAGAAACTTCTGAAACTTCTCTAGACCTGCAATTATTAATTTTTCTCTCTTTCTGGCTTCTCATAAAGCAAACAAGAAAGAGGCTAGGCTGTGTGTGTGTGTGTGTGTGTGTGTGTGTCTACCTGGCCTATCCAAAGGACTTAGTGCCTTCAAGGACCTAAGCTAGGGTTCCTGAAATCAGAGCACATTGTCTCCTTTCAAATGACATTGGTCTGTTGCCACCTTCTGATCTCTCTCTCCACAAACAGTGGAGCGTGTGAAGATGAAGAAAGACAGAGTCCTTTTGCACCTTTTGATTTCTTAACTAGAGCACTGAAGAGCATAGACACTGATCCAAGAGGATCAGTGGGGCAAAGGGAAAGAAGGTTTCCTGTCAGACAGTAAGAGTGGCTTACTGCAGCACTGAGGTGGGGTAATCTATAAGGAAAACAACAACCGGGCAAGTTAAGAGTCAAGCACACCGCTAAGTGGGTCACCTGGAAAAAACCACTACCTTCCTCCTTTGAGTTAAATGTCTCAATACCAAATCCTTCTAAGCAGCCCAGGGGAAAACAGTCACACAGAGCACCGGTATCCACCTTGGCTCAGTTTTTTTTTTCCCAACAATAACACATTGGCACAGCATGCAGTGAAACGGATGAAGGGTTACCTAGCTCCAGGCACAAAAGAAACCATTCAGGACTCTCAACTTCTCTATACATCTTTGGAACACATTTATTACAGAATGAAAGAAGCATGAATAAGCAAATTTGCATTTCTCCCCAAAACTACAGAGTTGAACAGCTCACTTTCTTACAGTCAAAAGTCCAGGGGGGGTTAATGAAAATAAAAGGTGATTATGCTACTAGGCATCCAAAGGGTACAGGCGTCCTAGTATTGCAACATAAACAAATGGACGCAAACAATAGGACTTAGCTAGATTAGAAACTGTTGCTTTACAGAAAGGTACACTTTATATATAAAAGAGAATGGTAATTTTCCCTTTTCTTTGTTTAAAGCAAAGCTCCCGAGGCCTGGCATTAGCCATGGAGAAAGCTGTAAAATCAGAAGAAAGATGGACAGATGCCTACTGTGTACCAGGACTACTTCTAGGATCAAGGGCTACCGATGTGATACTTTCTATAAGAACAAGTAGATCCTTATGCTGATGTCTGACCCTCACCAACAGGGGAAGCAAGGCACTGGCACCAAAGCCCTCCTGAGTCTGAAACTCTGGCGATGCAGCTGGAAGGGGGCCACTGAGGCCTGCAGACAGGCCATCCAGACTCTCTCCCAGACACACCAGAGCTTGGGGATGGAGGCTGTGGGAGAAGGAGACCCACCTCAGCAGTGGTTCTGATAACTGTGGAGTTGTCACAAAACAGGGTTCTGTCAAGAATGACAGAGGAGGTCTCCCATCCCGCGTTTATTGCAAGGGAGTTTTAGCTGGGAATCGGAACCTCCGGAACACCCCACTAGGTGATTTTGCTGGTGTCTTAAACTAGGAGACTTTGATGGGCCACAAAAGTAGTGATGGACCCCTCAGAGATCTGTGTTTGTGTATCTATTACTTATCTTGAAATCAAAAATGTTTATGTGGGAAACATGCTTTGAAACATCAGGCCCAACACAGTAGCCTAACACATGCATGCTGTAAGACTAAATCCTCACAATGTGCTTTTTTCAAGCATACATCACAAAGTTCCTGCTTTGAGAAATTGACTCGCCCTCCTATAGGCACACTGAAGACAAGCAACTCTCAAAATAAGCACCTTTGTCCTTGTCACAGCCTCGGCAATTAGCTCCTACACACTCAGGCACAGACGCCAACCAGAAATGGAACATGATGGCCCTGTCTGGAGACCTCAACACATTGGATCATTGAATTGAACCTTAATCCCTAACCAAACACTCAAGAACTAAGCAAGCTTTCTAGGAGTTAGAGCACTTCATGTGTGAGAATTGTATCAGAATTCTATTGGTTCAGCCCAGAAGTGCTATCCTTGAACAACTAAAGTATTCTTAAATGTGAGCAAGTCAGATGTTATGATATGTTTGAGAAATATTGAGTCAGCATTAAAAGTTTCCTCCAGCCTTCTGTGGAATGCAGGCCAATTGTTATGAGTTGTCAGAAATCCTTGTATATCCTTCCCTGGGGCCACTTTCAAATAAAAAAAAGACGAAGCAAATTTCCAATCCTGCCATATCTGTTACATACTAGGTTGGTTATCATTTTCTGTTTTTTTTTACTATGAAATATTAATTATTGTGAATACCTTTATGATTTTCTTATTTGGGATGCTTTATATCAACAAGAAAATTTGAATTGCGTAATTGTTACTTCTCAGTCTTCTTGGTTTTACACTTAGGCTAGTTTTTTTCTTCCCCCCGCCCCCCTCCCCAGATTCTTGCTCAGGACAAACCTTCCTCTGCTTCTTGTCCTGGGCTTTTAGAATTCTGAGCATTCAGACTGAAGTGGTATTGATTACTCACCATATCCAGGAATGCCTTCTAAAGGGGAAGGTGTTCACGTGCATCATGTTGGCAGAGTGGACGTCATGAATATTTTCCTTGTCTCCTATGTTACATGTATTGATTTTCACAGATGAGTCCCAACCCTCTGGCTTGAGCATCGATCATGGACAATTATGGCAACAAGTAATGAATTCTCCCTCCCCCAAAATCTACCCCCCCAAAAAAACCCACAAATAGCAAAAAACAGAAAAGCCCTTCCAGGATTGAAAGAAAGAACCATCACAGAGCACTGCAGGTAGGAGTCCATCCATGTAGCTTCCACTAGTCAACACACTAAAATAACCAGTCCAATTGCTAATCCTAAATGATGGCAAATATTGTCCTGCTGAAATCCAACTGCCTTGAACATGAATTAATGCATCCTCTAGGAAAGGACTATGGAATGTGGACAAAAAGGAGTCAAAAGACAGTTTCTTGTTATCCTTGTTAAAGAGGTGTTAGGAGGGAATTGGAAAACTTCACGCTGCTTTTCCATGCTGTCCTTTAGGGAGGAATACTGCTTTTTCTTCTTTCTTAGGCACATATTCATGTGTGGTCACTTTAACGCAGTGCTACCGTCTGAGTCTGAGACTTGTCCAACAAAGACCTGGGCAGAGGGACTAGAAACCACGTAGAGCGCAAGCCAACTTCTCCTGATCTCAGAATCGCTGGTTTTGAATGCTCAAGTAGGAAGGCAATGAGCAAATTCTGCTTTGCAGGACAGGGTTAGTGCCGGCTCCCATCATGACTTCAGAAGGCGCTGTCGTGATGAAATTCATCTGCCGCCTAACCCCACAATAAAGCTGTCTGCTCTCTTTAAAATGACTACGTTATCGATTGTCTCACTGTAGAATCCCTTCTAATTTCTTATCAAAAGCGTGTGTCACCTTTTAATATATTGCCTTGGTAAGAAAATGAATTTCACAGCTGCAAGGCAGACGTTGTCTAAGAATTTCTTACTCGGTCGGCTTTCCTTTCTCTCTGTTCTCCTTACCCCCAGTTCAGCTCCCAGATAGATGTCATTTACTCTGATGCTCTGACATCCGCAAGATTCTCATGCCCAAGCTATACAGACCTTGCCAGCTTTTAAAACACAGAGTGGCAACAGGCTCCAGCTGGAGTCCCCACACCGAATTTCCGGCAGAACCTTTGGAATCCTCGCAGCCGCCTTGTCTGCTCGGGCTGTGCCGCCTCAGCTCTGAGCAGCTCAGGACACTTGCAGGCTCCGCGTGTACATTAACTCTGCAGCAGCCCGCTTGCTCAGCTGCAGACTGCTGCCTGACAGTGGATGTGCTGGCGTCAAGGGGGCCCTCTAGGTGGGTTCCCGGACACTGCAGAGAGGCGCGCTCCTTGCTAGCCTCCAGGGGAGAGTGAGGGAAACTGGCTAAAGGGAAGAGCTTGCCCTGAAGGAGATTTCTTTCAGTAAGTAATTACTAGGCAGGGAAAGCTAAAAAACCTGTAAATAACTTCATAGGGAAATGACACGCTGAACAAATAGATATTATTGTGGGGGAGGGTTTTTCTGTCTGTTTGCTTAGTTCTTCAGTGTATTCAATGAAAAGAAAGGAAACAAAAGAAGTCCAGAGAAAATGTGCAAATAATAGGGTTTTTGGTTTGTTTCGTGATTTTTTTTAAAAGAAAATATCGGGGTGGAGAAGCCTTACTTACTAGATGATTTGTAACCAGTTAGCTACAGATTTCCACACTATGATTTTAGACAGGAAATCCTGGGGAAGTCAGTTCTGCAGAAATCAGTTAGACTTCAATTGCATTTGCGCATGTCATAAAGCTTCTTGTTTTATTAGTGGGTGTGTACCTCAGAGGGGAGCTCTCTTTTTCATTTCCTGGAGCCTGCCCCCTTTGTTGCAAAAGAATTTTGTTCAGCAATTCCCTGAAAGAACCCCATCACTGTTGATGCCATTATGGAGCCAGAATAAAATAGTAAACTCTTGGAATAGTAGCTTGGCACTTGAATGGTGCTTGTCGGCTATCAGTCAGAGAATGGGCTTCTCGGTGGTGGTATACACACCATTAATGCGTCACTTTTAGCTTGGATATTTAAGAAGGCCATTATGCAATTGTTTAATATTAAATGGGATACTGGCAACACTTAATAGATCACGGTACTTATCTTCAGTTGCTTTCCCCAGTGAGTTCTTGTCCTTGCAGAAAACATTACTTGGAGAGAGGGGAATTCACTTCCCATAAATTCTAAAGCAAGTATAAAAAAAAATAGTTTGAGAACTGCTATGATTTGATCAATTGATGGTTCTAGGGCAAGAACTCATTCCTGGGAGGAGGAAGAACTGAGTGGTTCCTTTAAAGCAATTTGAACTTTGCATGCAGAAAGATGGTGCACTATAGCACAAAGGAACTTGAGGAAAGTCACTGGCACTTCCTGTGGCATAGGCAATGTTCTTGCAGCACCTTTGTTGTGAAAGGACTAAATCTTTCTCCTAAGGTCCTGGGGGATCCTTCCCAGACCCCTTCAGCTTGAATTGTTCTTAAGAAGCTAGGAATGCTTGGAATCAGGAATCACACAGTAATTCACACTGGTATATCACAGCATATACTTGAATAGCATCATTATTTAAGATCTAGATGTACTAGTAATGTCCTAACTGTCTTCTGAGAGTTTTACACCGTAATCTTGTTTAACCCATCCAACAATTAAGATTACAATTTAATGAATAACCTTAAGTTGCTCAGTTCTGCAGACTCAGGGCAAATATGAGAGAACAGGTTTGTGTCGTCTATCAGAGCGGTTTTTGATTCTGAACTGGAATCAGAGTTTTCAGAGGCGTGACCACTAAGATACAAAATGATAGCTTACGAGACAATACTTAAGGGATGTGTGACTTTCAGAAACCAGCAGCAGCGCAGTCTGTTAGCTTAGAAAGGAGTTCTATAAGATGAAGAGTGTTGAGGGACTAAGCTACAACCTCTGTTTTTTTTTTTTTT
>LOEQ01000734.1:429776-440758 GCA_001685075.1 Bramus lutescens | reverse complement strand
CAGGACCTTTGGAAGAGCAGGCAATGCTCTTAACCTGAGCCATCTCTCCAGCCCTACATGGACTCTTTTAAAGGCTGCCAGTGTCTCTTGGTTTCCATGGTGCTACCGGGGTGCCAGATTCAGAGGTAGAGTTGTGTTAAGAAAGATCCAGTCTGGCCTCTTCCTAGAATTACAGAGATGGCCTGGAGTCCCACTATCTCCTGCTCACAGACTGCTGCCCTTCCCCAGCTCCAGCGGCTCCAGTTCAAGAGCAAGAGCTGCTGATGTGCAAGCAGAAAGGGGACACTGAGCACCAGAGGCTCACAAGTTAATCATTAACAGCTTCTGGGACCAAGGAGAGCCACAGCCCTGTGGGCCCAGAGCTTTTAAGGAAGTAGCAAGGGGGAGTCCAGCCCCAGCAGCCACTGCAGAAAAGCCTCTCCTGGGAACAGTCAGACCTATGCACTTTCTTGGCTCGCTGAGCCCAGCAGAGGTAACAGTGAAGCAGGAGAGGGTGGCATGCAGCAGCCTGGGACAGTCTCCTGACTGGTGCTTTCTCCGGGGGCCATGCTGCCCAGAACAGCTGACCCCTATCCTGACTGCAGTCAGTCCTGACAGGTATCTCCCCATTCCAGGCACCATGGGGCCTCTGCTTGCAATGACCATGGTGAAGGGAGCAGGTCTTCTGTCACCTTCTCGTGCGCCCAGGAAACACAAGCATTCAGTCTGCACAGCGTTACCAAGGGACAAATGAGGGCTAGCCTTGAATGAGGCACACTTGACTTTGCCCTTGAGAGAAGGAGGCCAGGTATACTCCCATCTTACATGTGTATTAAGCAGAGCCTGCGTGCAAAAATCAGACAAAACAGCACTCAAGGGTCTCTGACTTGCGAAGGCTCAGGGTTTTGTTCCCATCCTGCATTACCCAGCTGTTGGCTGAGCTGCCCTCAGATTCTACTGGAAGGAGGGGCACTTCTAGGCTTTTAGATGCAATGAAATGTTTCCACATCCAAGGAAATCCCATGGGCAAAGGGACCTCCAGTCTTGGTGAAGGGAGAAGGTGGCCCTGGCCTGTAGTCCTCAACCTTCCCTGGTTAGTGGTCTAGACTTTGCTTGCCCTACTGAACATTACCAGAGTTCTCAGCTTTCGCTTTGGGCCGGTTCTTCCAGCAACTTCTCATGGTATCCTCTTTCATCTCGGTGTTGCCAGTCTTCAAGAGAAGTCCCTTTCTGTGCCACCTTAGGACATCTCTTCCATTTCCCAAAAGCCAGTGGGGATACACAGGACAGCACTGGATGTATTCTGTCCCACCATTGAAGCACAGATGAGTTGCAAGGGACCAAAATGAAGGAACTACTGTGGACTTTTATACAGCCACCCCACTCCACCATGGTACAGACGGAAGCACCTATTTCCTCAAATACGTGTTGCTGTCGAAGGCGACAGCTCTGTGTGGATCTCTGTGTTTTCCTCACATGCCTTGCCAGCCAGTGGAGCAAGGATGCTGCTCTGATAAGTTCATGTTCACACAAAGGAGCCAAGAAAGGCCCCAGGTACCACTATGTCCGTACTTAATTGCAGATGATTCAATATCAAGGTTGGATTGTTTCTGGCCCAGCCATAATCAGCCCTAGATGAAGCATAATGAGGACAGGATAGCTGAGATCTGTGAGTTGTGGTCAGAGCCCTCTGGCCCACTGTCAAGGCTAAGCTCCCAGAGAATGAAAATCAACAGTGCATGTCAAAACTGAAGGGAATCAGGGAGGCACAGGGGAAGGTGCGTCCAAAGGTGCATTTCTGTCCACCTCCATCTCCTCAAGCAGGTAATAGAGGGATGCTTAACTTCCTCCTCATCCTCATAGAAGCAGTTGATATCCCAGGGACAGTGTTGAGCCACAGAGGGCAACAGAGAAAAACATCAGTACAACTGGATGACAACCTAGACCCTAAGAAAGAGATGCCTGGGTGCATCTAAGCACACACACCAATCATTTTGACATAAATGGCTCAGCATAGGTATAGTCACGGGGTGCAGATGTTGGCTCGTGAGGTAATGCTAGCTCTCAGACAGTGGTTCTCAATCTTCCTAATGCTACAACCCTTTAATACAGTTCCTCACGTTGTGGTGACCCCCAACCATAAAATTATTGTCGTTGCTACTTCATAACTCTAATTTTGCTACTACTATGAATCATTACGTAAATATCTGTTTTCCAATGATCTTAAGTGACTCCTATGAAAAGGTCATTTGACCCCCAAAGGGGTTCAACCTACACGTTAAGAACCTCTGCTCTAAGACATCTGTGATCTAGAGGCTCTCTCCCTCTCTTTGACAAGGCAGGGGACAGGGAGGGGAGAGAATGTCACTAATCTTACAAGTGAAAAAAGTCAAGTCTACAAAATCGGGAACTGGTCCCAAATGAAGCAAGACGGGGCAGGCAAAACTCCGAAGTCAGTGCAGAAGCCAGCACATAGATCTGTAACAAAGGACACAAACAAGGCATTTCCAAAAGCAAAGCTGGTGGAAAGGAGCCCTCCAAAGGGCAGGCTGCAAGACTGACACTTCCTGAGGATCTCGGTGACCAGGAGGTTGAGGTTCAGTGCCTTGCCTCGCTAGGGGCCCAAGTGGAACATACTCCCATGGCTAAGAGGCATAGAATTTGACATGTGTACCCATGGTGGCTGTGTTCCTACAGATGAGGCCCCCCTTCTATCAATCTCCACCCTGAACTGCACACCCAGACGCCCTCGGTTCTGTCTGAAATATGAGTTTGCAATGGTGAACTTTGTAAGTGCAAACAACCAGGAATGACAGCCACCAAATCCAGAAAGGGGGAGGGCGTCCAGCTGCATCTGAGTACAGTGGGGGCTTGAGATCCCAGAGTCCAGATGGGTGCAGTAGCGTGCCAGGAAAAAGAAGCTGCCTTTTCCCTCGCTAAGCATTTTGGTCTACACCGTAGCATGTTTCCAAACAGACCAACACATGACTGCCTAGGGGATTCTACTGCCTAAGCTACTGCTATGGAATATGCAAAGAACTCAAAAAAAACCACAGACCAAACATCCAGTTAGCAAGTGCACAAAGGAACTGAACAGACAGCTCTCAATAGAAGTATGAATGAGCAGTAAACACATGAGGAAGTGTTCAACACCCTTAGCCATCAAGGAAATGCAAACCAGAATTGCACTGCGATTCCATCTGACCCTAGGCAGACTGGCTATCATGGAGAAAGCAAACAACGAATCCTGGTGAGGATGTGGGAAAAGAGGAAGCCTATTCACTGCTGGTGGGAATGTAAACTAAAGCAGTCTCTATGGAGAGCAGTACAGAGGATCTTCCAAACACCGAATAGAGAGCGATCACGTGACCCAGCTATACCATGCCTGGAATATACCTGAAGGACTCCAGGTGAGCATACCACAGAGACCCCTTTCCCATGTTGATTGTGGCACTAGTTACAGTAGCCTAGTGCAGAATCAGCCTAGGTGCCCAGCAATAGACAAATGGATAAAGAAAATGTGATATAGATGTATATATAGCTATATATGCACACTTTTCAGACATAAAGAATAAAATTATGTCATATTGCATATTTTTCAAATTTATTGAAACTTTATTATAAATAATTTGTTAATAAAAACATCATGCAGTGAAATTAACCATATCCAAAATCTATACATCTCAATGAACTTCTATACAGTTAGAAGAGCCATTCTGAAGCTGTGGAGCTTCCCGTTATAGTTTCATTATCATGTGTGGAGAGAGAGAGATTTTATATATATATATNATATATATATATACACACACACACACATATTAAGACATGAAAGTTCAAAGAGGGCTACTGGGAAGAGGAAAGGGATGATCAGGTAGTGGGGAGAGATCAAGAGAGGATAATAGGAGTAAGCATGTACAAAGTGCATTATATAAAAGTATGAAAATGCCATAATAAAGGCTATGAATTATAACTGTGAACATCGCTGGCTAATATATGCTAATAATAAATGAATAAAATAGGACAAGTGTTGTTTGGCTTCAAATCTGAAATGTCCTCAAGGCCATGATCCTCAAATCACAGGTTCTCAAGTGATGGGATCTTTAGGAGATGAGGCCTAATGTGATGTGAGGAAGTGACATACATCACTGGCTGCCCCAATGCACTCTCTCTCTCTCTCTCTCTCTCTCTCTCTCTAAGTGAAAGCAACCTCTTTTGCCATGCACACTAGCACTATGCTACCACAGGCTCCATGAACTGAAACACCTGAAACCATGAGCCAAATCCAAGTTTCCCACCTCCAAAGCATCTCCCTCAGCATTTTGGCACAAACATAGAAAGCTGACTAACACAGGTACTCCATACCGAATCATTTTGAGGAACAAACACTTCTCCAGATAAAAGCGCTTTGTCACATTGTCATGCCATGTGTCGGCCCTGTTTGGACCTGCCTGAACCTGGCTGAAATACACTTGCATGGAAGATAAAGTCCAAGATCTCCCCATGGATAGCTGGTCACAACCTCCAATAAATTCTATTTGTTTGATAAGAAAAGAGACAGAGGCATGAAAAGTTACGGGGCCACAGAGTAGACAGGGGGCCTACTCCAGGGAGGAAATAACTTCTACCAGGAGGCCTCCAGTTCTCAGCTGAGTTGCTGGTGTCTGGGAAGTCCTGCTGGTGCAGATCAGAGCTGAGCCTGCAGGCTGTAAAGTGCTCTGGGGGCTCAAAACCCCCCATATCCACAGGCAACTGCACATGAACTTTGGCTGAGTTCAGGGAAGGCAGCCCCAAGTAAACAGGGCCATTTGCCAAGTAGAGCTCCTGCCCTTTGTATATTTAGTCATGAGCAGAGGTTACGATTTCCGCTTTGACAGCATGGCAGATAGAGCCACACCAACAGGCTGCTCTAGGAGACTGTCCCTAGAGAGAAAACCCAATGCTAGAGCCACAACGGGACAGGGTCTGACCTCCCTGGAGTAACATGACCCCAAGGCAGCCAGAGCCCCTCTCTCCCACCGGTGAGGTCAGCACTGGGGGACCTGAGATTGCCAGAGCCTTGCTGATCAGAACACACAACCTGCTGAACCTGTTTTCTGAGCTTTGTGCAGACAGCTGTTATCTGGAGACAGGAAACAAGACCTACTGCCTTCGAAGAAGGCTAAGCACACAGCACTCTATGGCGCCTGTGCTGCAGCTGAGATGTATTGACCAACAAGGGCATCTCTGAGAGCAGACTCCAGTGTTATGGAGTGAAGAGTACCTCCGCTGGACTCCACACCCTAAGCCATAGGACAAAAAGTAGATCTACTTGGTTTCATGGTAACATTGGGATTCAAAGTCAAGTCTTCCTCGTTTGGTGCTCTCAACCTAAAAGACCTTGGTATCAGGACTTCCTCTATGGATATAGCAGTCTACTGGACTAATCTTGACAAATTTATCTATCAAGGGCAACTTTGAGAATGAGAAGGGTCACTCACTATAGGACTGACGCTATAAACTTACAGAGACACCATGGAAAGAGGTCCATGAGCCAAATCAGTATTCTTGGAAAGATTCTTACTTACTGTTTATGCTATATGGCTATATGTTGTTTTTAAATGTCACTATTACCTACTTCTTTTTAAGACTTTTATTTTATTTTGTTTTATTTTATTAGTCTAATATGCTTGTCTGCAGGTCTGTGCATGCACCATGTGTATGCAGTGCCCACAGTGGCCAGAAGAGGGAGAAATATCCTGTGGAACTGGAGTTACAGATGGCTCTGAACTGCCTCATAGGTGCTTGGAACAGAACTCAGATCCTCTGTAAGAACAGCAAAGCCCCCTCACTGCTGAGCCATCTCTCCACCCACCACCTTTTTCTTTATTATCCCAGCATTTGAGGGCTACCACAAGGTACTATAAGTTCATAGTCAGAGCTCAGTGTGGAGGGCAACATATTGGGTTAGCCCACTTTTCTCTAATTCAGATGATCTAGCTTCAAGTCTGTATGATAATGAACAGTCCAGAAAACAACCAAAGTTACTTTATTTTCAAATCTAGGGTCCCTCGGATCAGTTCATTGAACCACAGTGTTTCACGACATCAGGGCTTGTAGTTCACCTCCTGCCACACAAAGCACTGGACACAGCCTTCCTTAACAGTGACATCTGCTCTGCTACCTCTTCAGGGAGAAGGTCACATGGACACTGCTGTGAGAGGATGAGACTGTGTCTGTCAGAGGCAAATGCATGTAAATACAACCAGAAGAGTGGGTGGGCTGTCAGTTCTGTCTGATTCTCTTCCCTTCTCGAAGCTTTAATGTGTTCATTTATTTGCTGGTTTGTTTTCTCAAGACAGGGTCTCACTGTATAGCTCTGGTTATCTGGGAACTCACTATGTGACCCAGACTGGCCTCAACACACAGAGATCCACCTGGCTCTACCTCCCACGTGATGAGATTAAAGGTGTGCACCAACACACAGGGCTTTTGTTTATTCTCTTTTATTTTCTTTACTATTTTTCTTTATTCTCTCACATATTCCCACCATCCTGTGGGACTCAAGCCACAGGTAAACGTGGGATACAAAGGCATCTGACCCCCTCGTTGCTGAGGACAACACAGGAATTAAGAATGGCTGTCCAGGTTCTAGAGACCAGGGAAAGCAGGTCAGTGTTTATCCTGACTCCAGATCAGTGTTCCTGAAAAGAAATAGGATGTGAGGGTCACTAAAAGCCACAAGACAGCCCTGGTAGGCATGTCTTAAAAGCCTTTGGCTCCATTCCCTTTACTAAATAAAAAAGAGTTGCTATGTGGATAACTAGCTTCTGAAGCCCCAGCACAGCTGGGAGCCTTTGGGTTTCTCCACATTGGAATAGGCATTGCCCTGATCCATTTCCCATCTCTGCCAACCAAGGCCCAGGGAGCCAGCATGAAGAAATAATAGTGCTCCTCTGGCCTAAATGCCAGAGCCAACACCATGTAGAAAAATGGTGTGACTATCTCCCTTTGCACCCTCATTGGTGAGGCTTTGAAATGATCACTGCAAATTCTTCAAGCACTTTACAAGCATCTTTAAACCTTTCCTGTGCCTGCAGGGACAGCGAGGAAGGGGGATAGACTGTGAACAACATGTAAGACCCTTCTCTGGAGGACCAAAGCCAAGGCACCTTCTAAGCCTAAATTCCAGGGAGGCTGCCCCACCCCTTTCCAGTGCAGCCCAAGAAGTCTCTGTCTGCAGTCCACACATGGGTACAAAACCTGACTGAAGACAGAGAGCTTCCCACACTGCAGGAAGTCAGTGGCCAGCTACCAACGGCCAGCGTCTGCTCCTCTGTAAACCTCTCTCCTCTAGATACCAACACAAGCCCTTCCTCTGTCTCCAAGACCATATGACCCTGGTCACTAGCCAGGCAGGGACCTCCATGGAGCTCAGAGACTCATGCTATAGGACTCCAGGGAAAGGATCAAGTTCAAGGAAACTCAGGCCCAGAAGACAGAGACATGGGAGACCAGCCCAAGGGTCCCTGCCCTGGAGGACCACACACATCCATTGACGTTCCTGTGGTAGAAGCTCTGCTCAGATGATTCGCCATCTACACTCGTCCTGATTGGCCACCGAGTTCCCTGGGCCTCTATCCTGCAGCTCTCGGCTGAGAATAGGCATAGGGATGCCAGCCAGCACAATCCGGCTCACACCTGTGTGCACACAGTGATGATTAATTCCAAGCAGTAGGCGTGTGCTGTGCACTGATTAGTAGGGTTCTCTTACCTGCCTCAGAGATACCAAAGCTGGAAAACACCCAGGCTCAGGCAGAAGAGAGCAAACAACAGAAATTCCTCAGGGGCAAACACCCCAAAGTCTCAAGGAAATTAGGCCAAGGAAAGCTGCCAAGCCTAGAGTCCTTGTTCCTCTCCCCAAGGTCTGTATTCTTCACCTGTACATGTCAATTCCCTCTCATGACTCACAAATCCTTCTTAACTATGTGGCTGTGCCCATTCCTGAAGATCAGAGAATATGGAGAACTTTGGGACACTGCAGGTTGAGTTCCCATGCATGTGTCCACACACATGGTTTTCACTGTGACTTTTATTATATATGACAATCTCAAGAATTATAGAAAGAACAAAAATCACTTCTGAGGGAAGGGACCAAGACACTTTCACCAGCTTTCACAGGAAGCTGCACACTGAAAGGCTAGCTCTCCCAAGGGTAGCTCTGCAAATTGCCACCTGGTCCAGGGCCACCATCAAGGAGTAAGCATCATTATCCTTCCAGAAAGCATTTTTCCTAGCATCTCTTACACTGCCTCTCACTTTTGACCTAGCTCCTGAAAAGCCATCTAGAAACGGTCTCAAGAATTGAACTCAGGTCAGCACAGGAAACTGAACAGAAAGGTCACAGCAGCACGATCCTCCATAGTCAAAACCGCCACCAATACAAACTCAGTTGATCTTGATCAGGGAGTGGACAAGATGGCCTGTCTGTACAACTGGGCATTGCTCAGTTGCAGAAAGCAAAGCCATGGTGGTAGGTGTGCCTAGAGCACACAATGCTACTTGGAAGGAAGCAAGCACAAACCCACACAAGGTGCTGCCCCATTTGCGATATTCGTGTAGAGCAGGAAGTTGCAGTGGACAGAAGAGATCTGTGCTTGCCCAGGGTCAGGGAGAAGAGTTCCAGCTAAAGGTAATCTGCCAAGCACGGAGAGACAGTTCAGTAATGTGCTTGCCGTACAAGCATGAGGACCCAGAGCCCATGTTAAAAAGCCTTGGCATGATGACATGTGCTTGTAACCCCAGTGCTGTGGAGGCAGACAAGCAGATCCCTGGGGTTGCTGGCCAGCCAGCCTTGCCTAATCAGTGAACCTCTCAAGCCAATGAAAGACCATATTATCTCAAAACAGGAGTCGGGGGAGGGGTGCTGGAGGAAGAACACTCAACGTTTCCCCTCACCTCCACATATACACATGTGCACACACACAAGTGCATGTCTACACAAAATGAACAGACACATATACACAAAAAAATTTCTAAAGCTGTATTTATCTCTGAAGATGGTAAGCACGATTGAATTCTATATTTTAACTAAGAATCATATATTTAGTGAATTATATCTCAATGATGGATTTTCCCCCCCTTGGGGAGTCAGAAAACTTGCAACTGACTCCTATCCTGGACTTAGAGAAGCCAAGACAGCACAACCCAGGTAGGGGAAGCAGGCTCCCTGCCACCCATCCTCCTAATAGGTAGCCCTTCACCCTGGGAAGCACTCCTTCCACACACACGGGGTCATCTTTCCTTGAAATCTGGTTCTCCCTACAGAACAAGCCGTAGAATCCAGAGCACACCTGCATTCTCCAACATCAGGATGCTGCTCCTGGGGTCCTTGTCTCCTGCCAGGCCTCCCTGGTAAGGGAAGAAGCCAGACTTTCTGAACACCAGCCCTGGGATCCTGCCAGGGAAGCAGGTAACCGCACCTCCAGTCTCCTCTGCTAGAAACACTGTTGCTTCTCAGCAATCTCAGGCTGTCTCAGGACAACAGGAGGGACAGCCCACCAGCTGTCACCATGAAGCCCAGGGGCCACCACGTTCCCAGGACACTACCAAAGAATTCTGCCCTGGGAACGTGGACTCTGGTTCCCAATTATCTTCCATGGGCAGCAAGTCAAAGAGGCCTCCAAAGGACAGAATCAGGGCTGCCACCAGGCTCCCAGGACTGACCAAAGTGCTAACATGCTGTAAGTCACTCTGGGGACCAAAAAAAAAAAAAATCACCATACAATTAGCAAAGATTGCAAATGCTCCAAGAACTTAAACAAATGCCTGGCACAGTGGCACCCACCTGCTACCCCAGTGCTTGAGATGAAGCAGGAGAACCTCGAGATGAGGATAAGACAAATCCTACTATCTGTTGGACATTTGCATAGAAACCATTGAGGACATTCTCCACGAATTCGCAAATTTCAACTTAGGCATTTTTTTTAAAGATTTTAATGTTACTATTTCATTGTTTTTTTTTTCAAGTTGTGTGTTGTGTGGATGTGTGAGCAGGTGCCCAAGAAGACCAGAGAAGTCAGTTCTCCCGGGAACCAGAATTACAGACAGTTGTAAACCACCTGGTAAGGAGGCTGGAAATCAAACTTGGGTCCTCTGCAAGAGCAAAATGTGCTCTTAACCACCGAATGCTCTCTCCAGCCCAGGAAGATTTTACTATTTTTATTTTGTGTGTATGGATGCTTGTTTGGATATATGTGTATGCATTTCATATATATGCAGTGTCCAAAGAGGCCAGAAGAGGAAGCTGAATTCCAGATGGTTGTTAGCCACCATATGGGTGGATTCTGGGAACTTCATTGGAGTCTTCTGCAAGAATAGCCACCACTGAGCCATCTCCCTAGCACAGACTTAGGGATGTTTAAGTTACTCCAGAGCAACCTCCCTCCCGGAATAAAAATAATTTCTTATTGATGGTTGGTGTTGGAGGGCCCAACACACTGTGTGCTGGGTTGATGGTCCTGGATACTATAACAAAGCAGACAAGCAAGCCACGGGGAGCAAGCCAATAAACAACACCTCTCCATGGCCTCTGTACCATTTCCTGCCTTCAAGCTCCTGCCTTGAGTCCCTGCCCTGTCATCCCTGGATGATGGACTATAAACTGTAGGCTGATATTAATCTTTTCCTCCCCAAGCTACTTGGTTTTATCATAGCAAAAAACATTCTAAATATAAAAGTGAGCCCTGCTGGGGACAGAGTGTGACCTGCCGCGAGCAGCTCCGGGCCAGCCCTTCCACCACTGGGCATTTCCCTCCCAGATATCTGAACTACGTAATGCGGAGACAGTGAGGCTTCCTCCCAGTGACCCATCAGAAGCACCTAGAAAATGACTAATAAGCTCCACCCCAGAAAAATCAAATAATTTCCAAAAGTAAGATTGGCAAAGGCAATTTTATTTTATTTTTTAAATATATTTATTTATTTATTATGTATAAAATATTTTGTCTGTGTGTATGCCTGAAGGC
>LOEQ01000734.1:388345-405049 GCA_001685075.1 Bramus lutescens | reverse complement strand
GGAGCGACTGCGAGATAAGCAACCGACTCGGGAAAGCGCACGGAAGGAGACTTTTAATTATAAGAATAATTAATAATAATAATAATAATAAGTAGGACAGTCCAAAGTAGACTATAAGGAAGCAAAGACCCCGGGAAGTTCAGTTGTTGTGTTTAGTTTATATATATTTTTTAATTTTTTTCGTTATTGTCTTATTTGGGTTATTTTTTCTCCTCTCCTGGCTATTTATTTGTTTGCTATGAATAGATGTTTTAAATAATATGAACGGACCTTCAAGAGCCTTAACTAGTTTGTGTCTTGGATAATTTATTATCGTGTGAACTGTTCTCACAGGGGGGAAAGATTATTTTGTGAGGCCAAGCAACCTGCTGAGAGTCTATTTTTCTACACTCCCTCGCCCTGCGCATCAGAAGGCAAAACTCCGCATCCCTCATCTGCTAGGCTCCTGCTTTGCAGCAAGCGTAAACTAATACATGCTCCATGGGGGTCCACAAATTATATTTTTATACACAGAATTGTAAATTAGATTTTTGAGAGATCAATACTTAACTGAATGACATTTCATTTTTTGAAATAGTGTAAAATATGAAAATATATTATTTTAATTTAACTATTTTCCAATGTAACAGCTGTCTTCTGTACTGCCTTCATGGTTTGTATTTGCTTTGTATCTGCCACTTTGGTCATGTTCTTGGAAACCAAGACTGTTAACGCACACATACACACTTTTTTTTTTGACAAACTGGAAGAACTCTGTTATTTTTAACTTCAAAGAATTTATTAGAAAATAATATTTTTTAAAAGCGCACATAGTGGTAAGCCCACGAGGATGGAGCCTGTAGTTTGTACAGAGAAAAAAGGATGTTTTTGCATTAATAAACTGAGAAATAACTGCTGTAAATTTACTAAAATGTATTTTTGAATATTTTGTAATAGTTTTATAGAAATAAAGTGTGCCACGCACCCAGTGGTTAGTAGATATTTCCTGAGAATTCCTGTTGCGGCCCTTCTTGTTTTCTTTTTTGGCTTCATTTTCTGGGAAATCAGGAGCCCCAGTATTCTGTGTAATTGTAATGCTTCTACTGTGAATTCAAACCCTCTGGCTTAGGAAACCAAAGTCAACAGAACAAATCCACTGTCTGCACCCCTCCATGGAGAGACCTCAGTCCTGTACTTGCTATGCAAAGCTCTGTCCACACTCCCCAGAGCTGGTGGTGTTTGGGGGACAGTCTTACCCCAGCCCCATCTCTTCAACAGCAAAGCCTTCTTTGTAGGCATAGAGGAGATGCCCAGCATCTACATACTCCTTTGCATGGTAACCTGGAGCCTTTCTCTGGCCTTGTGGTCTCCGATCTACATGTAGGGAACAGGCTTTAAGATGCTGTGTCCTTTTCAGGCAGGGTCCCACAGGAGCTTAGCTCTTTCAAACCTCCTAGCATGGTCCTTGGAATAACTTGTCCATCTGGGCCTGGTAAGCTATCTGCTAGAGGGTGGATGTTGACAGGGTCCTCGGGCCTCTTTAGTATGGCTGGTCCATGTCCATCTGTAACAATGGCAAAGCCTGTAGTTCATCCTCAGGGCTCAATGTTAGCTAGGTCTAATTGGAGGATCCCTACCCGTTTACTGAAGCCCAGCTTTGTGTTCAAGAGGACTCTGCCCTGAACCAGGGCAGGGTCCAGGCCTAGGATCACTCCTGGTTCTTTAGTGTACCAAAATAAGTCCTACTGTGAGACTTGGAGATGACTGTCTGAAAAAGCTTTGGCCAGATGGAGGGGTCTCTGGGCAGATGGAACCAGCGCAGGAGCTGGCCCTGGTTTAAGAAACTGTACTCAGTGAAGCTTCCAAGCGCCTGGCAGGCCTGACTCCCCGAGGAAAGGCCTTTATGGGTGCCTACAGCCCTGAGGAGCTTCTTGAAGAGAGCCTAACCTCAGAAGTTTGCCCAGGATACTGTGCCCACTATGGTAGCCTTGGGTCAGGGGTTTGTCCTCTGCCTGCATTCACAAGACCAACCAACCCCCTAGGCAGCAGCAGGCCTTGGTTTCGCCCCACAAAAGATTCTTCTTTGGTCTCATAGGTGGTAAACAGTTCCAAGGCTGGTGTTCACGGTGCCTCTTGGACTTGGCTGTTGCTCTTCTTTTGTCCTTTCTGATTAGTCCATCAAAGGCAAACCAGAATGACTGTACACACCAACCACCCTGACTCTGCCGAGCAACCTGACCAAACTACCCAGGTAGCGGTCAGTCAGAGGCAGGAGCTGGACATCCACCCAGCCCAACAATTTGCCATAACCTAAGAGGAATTCTACAAACAAGAGCACCATGGAGTATTAAACTCCAATCAGTGCCCACGCCTGGAGGGGCCAGGTGGCACAGTCCTGCTGCCCACCTTCCAAGTTCCCTCAGTCCTGAACCTGAAAGATCTTTCTATAGGCATGAAAAAAAGGATCACACAGGGGTGACAAGTTGAGGTCCTGAAGAAAGTACAGGCCACCCCACCCTGGCCATGCACCATGTCTCTCTTCAGGGTTGGTGCTATCAAGAATGTGTGCAAAATGCATTGTGGCGCTCATTGCTATCCTCCCATACGCAAGTGCTCATCTGTCCTTACAGAAAGGACAACATCAGGATTATCTCAGAACTGGCATCTTTGTGCTATATGGCTTGAATAATTGGAGAAATCATAGAGACTTCCTCACACTGTTGGTTATGTGTCGGAATTCCTATCCCATGCTGTCAGTCACATTCTTCATGTCCCTCCATGGGAGCAGGCTGCAAATGTGAAAGAAAAATCCCATTGAGAAGGTGGGTGTCACTCTCTCAATGGGTGGATTGAGTCAAGCTGTGGGGATTTCTCCTGCGCCGGAAGGCATGTATGTGAATGAGCTGCTGGTAGAGGGTGGCAGAGTGGTCCCCTCTGGTGGACTCCCTCTGTGGTCAGCATCACACACAAATGGGAAATTCTGGGCACACGTGCCAAGAATGCCAGGTAGCTGCAAGGTTTGGCCAGAAAGCCCAAAGTACCTGCCAGGGACTCAAGCTGACACAAGGAAGCTGACCTGTACTCAGCCTTCTGGGCTTCCTAAGACCCAGGAAAGGTAGGCCACCCTTCTCTGTGGCTGTCCAGGGATGTGGTCGGGCACATGAGTCCGTAGGAACAAATTACAAGCTGCTTCTCAGGTCTTGGCTTGGTTCAAGCACTCTGCTGGGAATACATTCAAAGACAGAGGTAGCAAGCTGTGGCTCTGAGACAAATCTAGTCCAAGGCCTACTTCTGCATAATTCATGAGCTTAATTGTTTTCAGCACCTTGAAATGTCTGAAACAGAGAATCTAAAGGATGATATTTCATGGCGCCTGAAAACTACATGAAACTCAGCCAATCAGTACAGTTTCACTGGGACATGCCAGGTGTGCACACAGCACACTGCCTGGGGCCTCCTCCCTGCCTGTGTGACAGAGCTTCTGGATACAGAAGAGATCATGAGGCCTGTGGAACCCTGGGTATGTACTGCTCAGGACAAGGTTGTTCCTAGTCCTCTTCGTGGGTTCCACACCAGGGGCTGAGATGGTGGTTTGGTCAGCGAAGTGCTTATGAGACAAACTTGAGGAACCAAGTGTGATCCCAGCTTTACCCACATAAGAGGCTGATGCACAGCTCTTCCCTGTGATTGCAGCCCTGAGGCAATGAAGACAGGAGAATCCAGGGGCTTGCCAGGCCAAAGAGTGAGCTTCAGCTTTAACTGAAAAACAAAATTGGGACTGGAGAGATGGCTCAGCCATTAAGAGCGCTGGTTGCCCTTCCAGAGGACCTGAGTTCAATTCCCAGCACCCACATGGTAGCTCACAACTGTCTGCAACTCCTATTCTAGGGAATCTGACACCTTCACACTAATGCACATAAAATAAACTAAAATAAAATCTTTTTTTTTTCAGTTGGCTTCAGGGCTAGGGACCAGGCTGCAGAGGCCTGCTGTCATCAGAAGCAGGGGTATCTTTCACTAGAATCCACAGGACTATACATCATACCTTCCTCCCTGAGTGCAAGAGAGGACCTCAGAGGGTGTGGGTCCAGGGCAGTGAGCAGCCACCCCACCTGGTGGTGAAACAGCAAAACTGAATGCCAACCAAAGATGTGCTTGGTCAGAGAGAATAGCCCAAGTCCAGAGGCACCACTCCCCAAAAGAAACTTTCCAAATCACCCCAAAACAGGAGCCTGGGATTAGGAAGGAAATACCTGTTTTTCCTAGAGCTTGATTCTCAAGTTAAGAAAATGCATCACCAACACACATTTTACCACATTAAAAGTGCTGGGCCTATTGGAAGGAGGCGTGTTTCTGGCATGGAGTTCACTGCCATTGTCCACTCTGGAGTTCAGCAGGGCAGCCATGCCTCCAGATCGGAAGCTGGTTTGACCTTAGCAGGCCGAGGAGTCCATAGAGGGAGAAATGATAACACAAAATAAATTACAGAAAAAACTGCCCCACCCAAAACTGATTTCTTAATGGAGTCTTGTGTGCAAGGTGAGGACCTGTGTGTAGCTTCTCCAGAGAAATGACACTCTTTCCCCTGACTCAGCCTCATTCCAGCCAGAATTGCTTGCAGTGAGCCCAGTAGTTCAAAGACTGACTTTCAGGTCCCCGTGGCCTAAAGGCTAACCCACATCCTTGAGAGGAGCGTCAAGGCCCAGACCCATGTTGATGTCTGCCTACCAAGTCCATGGGGCTCCAGCTGACAATTCTCCTGTGGCCACCCATCTCTGACTAAGAGGGCAGATGAGGCAGTGGGACAAGGGAATGGGACCCAGGAGATTGACAGCAACCATCTGGGCTGTTCACATCACTATAACAAATAGACTCAGAGGTTCCTAAAAGGCATGGATGGAGAATAAACAGGACAATATCTGGTGTACCATCCCCCATGCATGTGTGTGCGTGTGCATGCACACATACACACACACACACACACACACACACACACACACATGACAGTCCACTGCTCTGAACCAAAAACCCTCTGAGGTCCTCTCTTGTTCTCAGGGAGGACAGCAGTGCATGCAGCCCTGCGAATTCAAGTAAAAGACACTCCTACTTCTGATGGTAGCAGGCCCCTGAAGTTCAGTCTGTCTCCAGCTCCCAAAGCCAATTTTTGCTTTTAGTGAGTTGATTAATCTATTTATTTTGTGTGTGGCAAATGTGTATCTATATGTTTGTTTTGTGTTCACTGTGTATGGGTGTATGTGTGCATGTGGAGGCCAAGGTCAATATCAGGTATCTTGCTCTATTTGTTCTTCATCTGCCTTCTAGGAATATCCAAGTCTACCAGGTCAAATTCCACGGTCAACTGCAAGTAGCCCTACTAGCACCATCAATGCCTGCGGAGACAGACTGTCCAAAGGCAGCTTTGGAGGGGATGCAGGTGGTTCCATTTCTCCTTGTAAGTTCCCAAAGCTGACTTTCTGGACGCTCCAGCAGCTCTCCTTTAGTCATAAGGGTAAAAGATGCTCGTTGTGGGAGAATTGGCTCTGGGTCTTTAACTCATATATATCTAGATCGTCTTCCTTTTCTGATTCTCATTTGTCCCAGGAGCATGAGGCATGGATGAGGGTGTGCTCTTCATTTCCCAGATGCTGTGAATTCCCTGCCGTCCAGCCTTGCCGATACCTAGGAGGGAAAGGAGACCCAAACTGTGACAGCACTCTTCCCTGCGTGGAGGCCGCGCGCCCTCTGCTGGCCAAAGTAGGAGACAGTCTTATGGACAACCGGATGGCCAGGCACTGCACAGATCACAGATATATAGTTACACATAAGTAAAAAATGTAAAAAAAAAAAAAGCCATATTAGGAGCACTGTACTGACCCTTCTCTGTGACAGTGGACATGCGGGTCCTTGTCTGTCCAGCCATCTGAGCACTTGGTGGGTTCAGCGTTGACTGAGATAAGTTGGGCTACAAATGACTTCAGGCCAGGTAGGGGAGAGTAATGTACCACTTCCGCATGGGACTTGAAAGTCTTGAAGGGACCCGCACTGTTTTAGTTTCTATTTGGAGGCTGTGATAAAACGCACCAAAAGCAGCTCAGGGGAGAAACGGATTTATTTCAACTCACAGCTTACAGCTCATCATTGAGGGAAGTCAGAGCAGAAACTTGAAGCAAAACCCACAGAGAATGCTGCTTGCTGGCTTGCTCATTGGCTCATGCTTTTCTGGCTTCCACATGAATCCTGGAACTATGTTCACAAGAGCAGTGTTGCCCACAATGGGCTGGGCCCCTGAGGAAGGAACACAGAAAGGTCCAAGGTCACGCTAGCCATGAAGACAAGCAAGGAGGAAAGGTGCAATCTAGACGTGGAAGCCACCTGCTGACCAAGGGTGGAGGGCAGAGATGCCTACACTGCTGTAACATATACAGGCATTCACGGAGGGCAGAGATGCCCACACTGCTGTAACATATACAGGCATTCACGGAGGGCCCGAGCTACTGTACCTGTCACCTGTCAACCTTCGCCCTTTATTGCAGCTCCTCCGCACACCCGCGAGCACAAGACCCTTGTTTTTATGCCAATAGAAAAACATATGGGTACAAGTGTGCCGAGTCACATGGAAGGCATGGAAAAGACATGCCCAAATACCACGGGTGAGGCCCATACCTCTGGCTGCCCACTGGCAATCGCCCAGCCACATCAGAACCAGTGCCTACCTTCAGCATCAAGTCACTGGAGTGGAGCTAAGAGCACTCAGGACCCACCAAGTGAGAGCAGTCACCTGTGTGGGTGGCAAGTGCTGTCAACAGGGCTGGGAGGAAGAGAGTAAGGGACAGGCTGCCCTCTTAATCTCGCCAGCTCTTACAGAAGCAGTTTTGAGAGTCAGGAGAGACCAGATGAAGAAATGGAGGAAAGCCAGGAGCCTGAGATACTGGACCCAGAATGCTATCCTACCACATAAGATGGTCCATTGAGGAGGCCCAGCCCTGATTGGGTAGCAACCTGAGACCCACCCCAGGAAAGACCTAGCATGGGGATAAGACTGCCTAAGTAGCAGGACTTTCTGTCCCTAGATAGTCAGGACCTCCTGACACATTCCACAATGGCAGATGCTCTCTGTGACACCAGCATGTCAGCCTATCTTTTATGTCCTGTAAATAAGAATCAGCCTCCTTTCCTTCTTGTTTGTGTTTGTTGTTTCCGTGTTTGGGGATTGTTCCTGCGTGTATGTACCACATGCATGCAGGGCAGGTAGGCCTTGAACTTGGCAATGTTCCTGCTGCAGTCGCTTCAGCTGGGTTTACAGGCCTGTACTGCCAGGCCCTGTTCCTCAAGGTCTATTAGACGTGCAGTGTGTTATGTAGTCATACACACACACACACACACACACACACACACACACGACTGTAGATGGCTGCTGACTGATCAGGGTGGTGGCTGTGGAAGGCTGGGGTGGACAATGTGACTTTTTTATCTTAATGAGATAGTGGAGTGTACCACCACATCTGTTTGCGCCTCCCTCCGTGGCACTCCCTGTAGATTGTGACATATTTCTCTCAATACTGGAGCAATCCTCTCCAGCCCTGTTGCCACTTTTCAACTAAGTTATGGGATACTGTGATTCATCTATTGTCACTTTGTCACAGAGGTGGATTTCTTCTCAAGAAGCCTTCTTCCTGGAGGCTGAGGAGGTGGCTCCTCAGTAAGGCAGTTGCCACAAAATTGTGAAGACCCAAGTCTAGATTCCCAGAAACCATGTGAAGAGTCAAGCTTGGGCTGGGGAGATGGTTCAGTGGATAAAACATTTGCCTTGAAAGTGTGACGATGAGGATTCAAATGCCCAGCACTTAGATAAAAAAAAGATGCAGGCAGCAGCTACCTATAAGTCCAGCACTCAGGAGGCAGAGACAGTATATTTTCCTGGGCACACTAACCACACTGGCCCACATCAACAAGCTCCAGGTTCAGCAAGAGTCCCTGCCTCAGTAAAAAGTGGAAAATGCTCGAGAAAGACACCTGATATCAACATTTAGCCTCCGTGCACGCACACACACACACACACACACACACCAATAAACCCACTACACATGGGAAAAATGAGCTTGCATGACGGGGTGCCCTTGACCCCAATGATGGCAAGGTATGAGGCAAAAACAAATGGATACCTGCAGTAAATGGCCAGCCAGTCAACTCAGCATTCTGGAGGGTGGAGGCAGGGGCCATGGCCATTGAGAGACCCTGTCTCAAACAACAGACAAAAAGACCCTGAGGAATGATGCCTGAGGTTGTCCTCTGACCTCAATATGCACATGTGCACATAGACATGCAATTGCTTTCTGTTTTAGCTTGCCTTCTATTGCTATTATAAAGCATTATAACCAAAAGCAACTTGGGGAGAAAAGGGTTCATTTGGTTTACACTTCTACATCACAGTACAACACTGAAGGAAGTCAGTACAGGAACTCCAGGCAGGAACCTGGAGACAGTAACTGATGCAGAGGGCATGGAGGAACATGGTTTACTGGCTTGCTCTCTACCTGCCCAACACGGTACCATCCATAGTGGGTTAGGTCCTCCCACACCAATCACTGGTCAAGAAGGTGCTCCCACAGATGTGCCTACAGGTCAGTCTGAAGGAGGCAGTTCCTCAGTTGTGGTTCCTTGTTCCCAGGTGACTCTTGCAGGTCAAGTTGACACATGAAATAGAAAAACTAACACTCACACAAAAAGAAACTTCCTTGTTGACAAGGGCCAGCAAGAGGAGGTTTAAAAAAGGTAGTGGGGCAGGGTTTGTTCTTACAAATGATGTGAGTGTGTGAAAATCTCATAAGGAAACCCATTAGTTTGAATACTAACTGAAAAGTTAATTACAAAAATAAAGTACAGGAGCTGCAGAGATGGCTCACTGGTTAAGAGTACTTGGGTCCTCTTCCTCGGGACCCAAGTTTGATCCCCAGCACCCATATCAGGCAACTTACAACCATCTGTAACTCCAGTTCCAGGGGATCTGAAGCCTCTGGTCTCTATGGACACCTGCACTCTTGGGCACATAACCACATACAGACACACATTCTTTTAAAACATGTGTAATGCTCTTGCAAGAACCTGAGTTCAGTTCCCAGGACCCATGTTCAGCAACTCACAGCCACCTGTAACTATAGCTCCAGGGGGTGTCCGACGCCGCTCATGAAGTCATAAGGAAACCCAGTGAGCACACACACACACACATCTGTGTACATACATAAATGATAAATGTGCACACATAATTTTTTAAAAGTCTTTTAAAAAGTAAAGTACGTACAGGGTTTATATATTTTTTTAAATTTTTAAAAGAAAGAAGTGCCCTCCTGTGGTCAGCCCTAAGCCCAGCTTCTTAGCTATCTACAGGCAATTCAGACAGCAGTGACTAACTAGTCTTTTGGCCCCAGGTCAAGTCAAGCTTGCCTGCTGTTCCAAGAACTGTAGTCTCCTCCTCCCCTGTGGGCTATAACTGCCTTCCAAATGTCTGCCAGTGCAGAGACTCTGTCCTTCCCAGGAATCGGAGACGTTCTAAATGGTGTCTAGAAGGGCAGGTCCCTTCCAGAAGGTTGTCGACTCCCTTTGCTCAGATCTATCAAGGGTGCGTCTGCCCACCAGAGAGACAGCCCTGCAAATGGGTTTTTCATCAGACCGGAGTTGCGATTCCTCCCCGTTCTGTGACTGCACTGTGACCATAGACGTGGAAACACGACCTGTGTGCCTCTACCTATGATACTGTCAGCATTTTATTATTTATCCATTTTGAATTTTCCTTTACCCGAAGACACTTATACTCAAGAATATATTGTAGGTTGAACAAATTCCCTCATTCCCTTTCACCCTCTTCTTTCTCCCCACTTCCGTTTGTCCCCTAGACGGTTTCACTTCTATTTTTCTGTCATAAATACACACAGCATGGATAGAAACCACATGGGAGAAGAAAATATCCTCCTCCCCAAGTTGTCCTCTGACCTCCACAGGCATGCCATGGTATGGACATTCAAACACACACACGTTCAATTTTAAAAGATTTAAATACAGGAATAGCAAAGGCTGCTTATTACAGAATAACGAAAGAGCAGTGGTAATGGACTCCTGCATGCAGGGTGTCACACACCCTATAGACAGCCCAACACCTGTAAAGCACGCTTTGAGGTGGAGGGTATAGAGGACTCTGCTCTTTCTGCCTCATCCTCCTGGCTTCAAGCAAGGAGTCCCTTGGGACAAAAAGAATAGACTTACTTTGGTCTGGGGAGATGGCTCAGTCAGCAAAGGCTTTCTGTGCAAACATAAGGACCTGAGTTCAATCCCTGATACCCACATGAAAGTGGCATGTACCTGAAATCCCAGTCCTGGGGAGGCAGAGACAGAAGGATTCCTGGGCCTCACTGACCAGTTAGCTTAGCTGAATCAGCGAGCTTTAGGCCACTCAAAGACTTTGTCTCAAAAAACAAGGTGGAGGACGATTGAGAAAGACACCCAGCCTCCACACATGCATATATTTACACACGCACCCATGTGCACGCGCACACGCACACACACACGTAAAAGAAAGGAAAGGACCTACTTCAAAGTGTACAGAGTTCAGCACCCAAGCCATCCCACATTGTGCTAGCTCTGGGTCTTGCCCATCCCTCATTTTGAAGTCCCCAGACTCCTTGCAAGTCCCTGCACTGTGAAGTGTGTCTCGGATACACCTCTGGGCTTGCTCAGCAGAATGCAAAACCCAGAACCATCTCACTCTGCCCAGTTCTGGAGCTCAAGGCAGGGTGGCTCTGGTTTGTCAGGCTGCAGCAGCCTGGCATCAGGCCTCCATCTTCATCCTAAGATATTTATAGACAATGGTCCCTAGTCAGTCTTCCAAGACAAAGTACTCAATCAAAAGCATCCTTTTTAGGTCAGGGAAATGAGTTTTAAAATGCTTTGGACTGTCTACAAATGTGTTAGATGGAAGGTGGGGGATGGGGAGACTTTCTGTCACGAGCAGCTCTGGTGACTTCTTCTAGGTGGACTTGCCAGAGCCGGCCCCTGGCAGCTGCAGGCCACCTTGAATGTCCCTAACACAACGCATCCACTAACTGGCCACTGCTGTGATAAACACCACAACGCCTACATTCTGGGGCAGAGTCCCCAGAAGTCTTCCGGTACCTCTTGTGGTCTATGACCTCTACACTCATGAAGGCCAGGAAGCCCTTGGCCTTAGAGGTTCTCCAGCAGTGACTTCAGCTAGGATGCTTTCTCCCTATTACAGAGACCGTGGGCCTGCTGGTGACCACACGGGCTTTGGCTGATGTGAGAGGGAGCTGTGTATGTTCTTACTTATCACCCGCTGTGCAAAAGTGCTTGCATATGGATGTGTGTAGAGAAGTGGGACCGTGTTTGTGTGTGCCTTTGAATATGCACTATTTGTATGTGGTTCTCTAAATGTGTTACATGCCACGGTGAGCTCATGTGCTTATACTGGACGGAGGTAGGCAAGGTGTGAGCATGCCAACAGAGGCCATCACTCACAACCAAATCCTCCCTGGGGAATGATTCTGAATGGTGCTGGCCATGGAGGGCTCCTGTCTGGGGCAGCCCTGTGGCAACAGAGTGTGTGGAGCCTAGCAGTTGGGGGCAGGGGTCAATAACACCTGGGACCAGATGCAGCAAGCATTCCCTCCCCCCACTGCTGGGAGGGCCCTTTGGGAGTTCACACTCTCCTCTCCAGCTTCTTTTTAAATTTTTTTCCTAAGATTTGTTTACTTATTTTATGTATACAAGCACTCTATCTGCATGTATGCCTGCGTACCAGAAGAGGGCACCAGATCTCATTATAGATGGTTGTGAGCGACCATTCGGTTGCTGGAATTGAACTCAGGACCTTTGGAAGAGCAGGCAGTGCTCCTAACCTCTGAGCCATCTCTCCAGTCCCCGCTCCAGCTTCTTAATGTTTCCCAGGCGGCCACATGGTGAGCAGGAAAGAGGCCATGTCTGCTTTGGCCCTTTCACCCTGATCACTAGAGAAAGGCCTTGTGTGCACTACACTACAGGCAGCCGCCAGAGCCTCAGGCCAGAGCGACCCAGGAGTGGCCATAGGCAGAAAAGAGCCTAGATAGGAACGTTCTAGAGCAGTGGTTCTCAACCCTTGGGGTCGCATACCCCTTGGCGGTTGAGTGGGTCTTTCACAGGGGTCACATATCAGACATCCTAAGTATCAGATATTTACATTATGATATATACTAGTAGCAAATTATAGTTATGAAGTAGTAATGAAAGTAATTTTATTATTGGGGGACAACATGAGGAACTGTACTAAAGGGTTGTAGCGTTAGGAAGACTGAAAACAACTGCTCTAGAGTGTCATGATCTGGATATAGTGTCTCCTCAAAATGTTGAAGACTTGGTGGTTGGGGGGGTGATGCTGTGAAGAGGTCAGGTCTGAGGCCACTATGCTGTGGCTTTGAAAGGCCCCATCTAAGGTTCATAGGAGTGTGTAGCTGCCACCTGAAATCTTTGGTAAGTAATTGCTGGAGGGAGTTGCTCTCCATGGTGAATTATCCTAATCTGATAGCATTATTGGGGAGTGGTAGAAATGAGAATGTTGGGCCTTCATGAAGGGAGGAGATTACTGGGTGCTGTCCTTGAAGCCACATATTTTCCAGCGCTCCTCATTGCCTTCGCTTCCTGGCTGTCACAAGGGAGGTGGCTCTTTCCCTGACCACAGCTTTCAGCCATGATGCTCTGCTGCACAGGCTGCCAGCCAGGGTCTGAAACCCTAAGGCCATGAGCCCTAATCCTATCTCCTTTAGAAGGTATATGCCAGGAATTTGTCACAGCAGAAGGGACAGCCTAGCCAAGAGTGCTGACTTTGTGAATGAGTTACCCCAATAATGAATTGATACTGAGCAGGAGGTGGGACCTGGTTTCAGGAAATAGTCATTAGGGAAATGCCTCTGAAGGGTGTTTCCCATCCCAGCTAGCCCTGTCTCCTCTTGCTCCCTCCCTCCCCACGTATATATGCAATAAGGATGACTGAGACTCAGACCAGCTGAGCTCCCTGGAAGAAGCAGAGACCAGCTGAGCTGACTGGAAGAGGCTCAGACCAACTGAGTCACCTGGAAGGGACACTCTCCAACCTGCTGGGCTGTCTGCAGGCTGTGCAGTGAACCCGAGGTTCCTAGCTTTTGGAAGTGGCCACCCACCCATGCTGGGGAGGGGGGCTTCTGGTGATGCAACTGTCTTTGAGTCATTTTTGCCCCTCACCCATCCATATTCCTGTAAGTAACCCATTGCTTTATCAACTGGACTTCAATAGTGTCTTAGCTTGCTTTCTACTGCTTTGCTAAAATTCCACAATCAAAAGCAACTTGAGAAGAAAGGGTTTACTTGGCTTGTAGGTTACAGTCCATCATCAGAAGCCAGGGCAGGAATTGAAGCAGAGACCACAGAAGAGTGCTGCTAATCAGCTTACTCAGCTGGCTTGCGTATACAATCCAGGACCACCAGCCCAGGGTGGCTGGGCTCTCCATCATCAACCGTTAATCAGCAAAACATCCCAGACTTGCCTGTAGGCAATCTGAGGCATTTTCTCAATTGAGGTTCCTCTTCCCACATAACTCTAGCTTGTGTCGGGCAGATAAAAACAACAAATCCCTAGGTAGGACAGGTGGAATCTGTATTTCAGTCTGTTTCCAGTAGCCTATCCAGGGTGGTCAGATGTTTATTCTGTCTCCCTGGAACACTGCCACACAACACCCTCTCTCATCATCCTAAGATACCTTGATCTCAGATGTCCAGCCTTCAGGATTAGGAGACAGTTAGTTTCTGATGAAGCCCCAGGCTACAGTGGGGCCCCAGGCTTCATCTTAACAGCTCTAGGATGCTGCAGTGACTGGCGTGCACTGATAGCTTGACTGAACTGAGACACAACCAGAGTCATGTCTGTGAGAATGTCTCCAGACAAGCTTAACTGAGGAGGGAAGACCCACCCTAAAGGTGGGCAGCACTATCCCTGGGCACCAACTGCAGACAGTAAGGACAGAAGCCTTCTCTCTGCTTCTCGAAGGCAGTTGGGAGGTAACCAGCGAGTGGCCCCACGTTGTGGGAGCTCTATCAGTTTACCCAATGACATCTGGGGGTGACTTTGCCATGGGTGTGATTTTCTCTGGATAAGGGTCACGCATCCTCTCTTGGGTGGTCGGAGCCAGAGCAAGCCTTGTGGTTGGTCCTCATCGCCCTTGGGAGAACGAGACAGCCTCAGCTGGACCAGAAGCATCTTTCTTATTCTGTATTCGTGAGTTTGCTTTTCATTGCACCCCTTAATAAATTGTTAAAAAGATTTTTGTCTCACTTCAGCCCTATGGTCCCATTGCCCAGCTAGCTCAGCTCTTGCCAGCATGGTCCTCCTCATGGACCACACTCTCAAACTGGGAGCCTCTTCTTACCTTAAGTCACTTTTATCAGATATTGTGCCACAGCAATTAGAAAAATGACACAAGGAACACAGCTTGCCCCCCCACAACCCACGCAGTTGATGCTCTTCCCTAGTGTGCCCCATGTGCATGCACTGCCCTTGTCTCTGAGCTTTGGCTACAGCTGTCATGGCATAGCTACCATGAAGACATTCTGTGACCTCAGAGTGTACCCTTCCCCCACCAATAAGAAGCTATAGGAGAAATATAAGTGGCTTTGGGAGCCACAAAGGACACTGCATGCTTTATCACCAGCACTCACATGCACATGAGGACCATGGGGTTTCCAAATGTGTCCCATGAGGATCTTTGGTTTCCAAATGTGTTCAGTTTCCCCAGCATGAGCAACGAACTTCCTATCATTTGTTTCCCGCAGTTACAGTTACTCTCTCTGGCACATGGGTTGGTGACTAGGCCCAGGGATCTGAAAGCCTGCTCTGCAGGCCTCCACACATGGCTGGGTCTGCTCCCAGGCATGCCAGTTTTTCTGTCAGAGGTTTCAACCAGTTTCCAGGGGAAGGCTTTAAAGACCATGCAATGGGTGGTAGGTCAGTGTCCCTACCAAAGGCTCCTTTGGGGGCCAATGCATGAAACCGTGAGGCTGTGATGCCCAATTCAGACTGCTGGAAGATTCCAGGACTCTGTAAAAATCTGCTTTGAAAAGCAGACTCACCTATCTCTACCTCCCCCACCACTGGGATTACAGATGTATTCCTTCAGTCAGCTTTTTATGTCTATGCTGGGGACCCAAACTCAGGTCCTCATGCTTAAACAAAAAGCACTTTACTAAGTCAGTCATCTCTCTATACTTCTCAATGTAGTATTTGGTCTTGGTTACTTTCTCTGGGGTTTCTGTTGCACTGATAATCAGAATAGTGATGGGTTGATTTGTGTGGACACAGAATGTAGCACGGCTGCATCTCCGTTATGATGAGCTCATCATGTTGCTGCTCCCACAGAGAACAGTTTAAGCTAGATGTCCACTGTGTCCTCTTAATAAACTGGAAAATGTATCATCCATATTTTTATTTGCACAGATCTGCAAAGCTGGCTTTGATGACTTTATTCCTAAGATAACACAAACAGCAATAAGCACAAAAGGGTATTCAGCTTCATCAGAATGCAAATCAAAACTACCAACATCACTGCCTACCTGATAGGACAACTGTCTGTAACACATGCTGGCAAGAAGCAGGTGGGAGCCCCATATGCCACTGATGAGACTGTAAAATGATGAAGCCTCTACACAGACCAAGACAGTGGCGCCTCAAAACTTAAACAGAATTACCATGTGATCCACCATTCACTGCTGGATGCACAGCCAAAATTACTGAATACAGGATTTAAAGACATCTGAATGCTCATATTCATGTCTTCACAGTAACAAAGTATAAGCTACCCAGAAGCAAGGTGTGGCTAACTAGCAGAATACAAAGGAATTTCTAAAATGATCTGCATGAATAGACCTTGAGGACAAAGATGTCACAAAAGGAAAAATTCTGCATGATTCCTTAACCATGAAATCTTTAAAGCGCAGAATAGTAACTAACTGCTGGGAGTCAGGTGTTCAGTGGGGACAGAACCAAGTTGACCAGGCTGTTTTCATCCTACACCATGGCAGGGCTGCAGAGGTGTGAAGCGATACCTCCCAGGAAAGAACACATGATCACAACCACACACAAACCTAAGGATACTCTCTACTGCGTCATCAGTAACCTGTCATGCTTCCTCTTTTTTTTTCTTAGTCAGCATATGATCTACTGACTTTTTGAGAAACAGGATTTTATTTTTACTTTATTAAAACGTTTTCTTCTTGACCAAGTCCAAGGGTTTCTGCACTTGTTAGGAGCAGACGAAAATGTAGTCAAATCAAGCTACCATTCTTAGCAATGACTAGAAGCTGAGAACACCCAGGTTTTCTGCAGAGCATGGTGGATCTCCACTCCAAGTGCTTCCTTTGAGTGGTCTGCCTTGTGGGCAAAGGGAACGTTTTTGCAGCTGGCTTACCAGCATGACTAGAACGGGCACACTTTAGGAACATGTTTGGAATGGGTCTCTGGTCCTGTCCTCTGGCTGATGCTTGGATATATAGCCCTTTATGAACCCCGGACTATTTGGATAGCCAAAATTTAAGGATGACCCACAACTCAGCTATGTGGGATGTAAGGCTGGACAGGGTTTTCTTCCTGCTCAGATAACTGGAGCTTGGCCCCAAGTCCGCTCCTATTGACTGCCAACACACAGCCTTGGCCTGACA
>LOEQ01000734.1:349556-369873 GCA_001685075.1 Bramus lutescens | reverse complement strand
CAGCTCAGAGGTGAGGCTGCAGGGGCCTCCCCCAGGCAGCTCTGCCCCTGCAGGTGCCTTCCCAGTACAACCCTGTTACCTGCTGCTCACCCATGTCAACAATCATCTCCCGGAAATTCTATCCTTGGTCCTGTCCTTTATACCTGGGAAGACTACGGTCCCAGTCAATTCTACCTCGACCTTTACCTCCCTCCACCTGAGCCACCTATACTGCCTACAAAGCTAGCTTCTCCAGAACCAGGCAGGGCAGAGCCTGTGTCCCCTAAATAACAATTTCAAACTAGCAAATGTGACAGATCGACTACTTCAAAGTTCAAAACAGAAGGCTAACAAGATGGTTCTGTGGGTAGGGGTGTATGATGCCAAGCCTAATGACCTAAATTCTATGCCTGGGAACCACATGATGGAAAGAGCTAACTCCCACAAGTCTTCTGACCTTCACATTTTAACCATGCCACAACCTATCACCAGAATAAATAATTATGAGCATTTTTAAAGCTCAAAAGCAGAAAACAGACCTTACAAAACAATCCTATTCTGCAAACCAAATGAAAAAGGGATTTGGGGGAAAAGCAGAAGGTGGCTGAAAGGATTAACAGTAAAGATCAATGTTATCCTGGACCCTGCTCCTGTTTTGCTCATTTCCTGGTATTACCGACAAGGCTAGGGAACAACTGCCCTGCTCATTCTCAGACACCCGGAGAGATACTGTGTCCACTTCACTTCTGCTCTGAAACAAGAAACCCAACTATGCAGAAATTTTTAGCTTCATATTTAAGTTTTTTAAGTATGTTTAATATCCTTTATACTGGCCGGTTTTATGTGTCAACTTGACACAAGTTAGAGCCTCAGTTGAGGAAATGCGGCTCTCCTTGAGATCCAGCAGTAAAGCATTTTCTCATTTAGTGATCAATGTGGGGAGGGCCTAGCCTATTGTATGTGGTACCATCCTGGGATGATGGTCCTGGGTTCTATAAGAAGGTAGACTAAGCAAGCCATGGGAGGCAAGCCAGTAAGCAGGACCCCTCCATGGCCTCTGCATCAGCTCTGTCTTCCGGGGTTCTGCCCTATTTGAGTTCTTGTTCTGACTTCCTCCAGTGATGAACAGCAAAGCTGAAGAGCAAGCCAAATAAACCCTTTCCTCCCCAACTTGACTTTTGGTCGTGGTGTTTCATTGTAGCAATGGAAACCTTACCTAAGACACCCTTGAAACTGTCCTGGGTTCTAGTGACAAATACGGAACAGAAGGCAGACAGCCCTTCCAGAAGGAGCAGGGGCCAGGAGCTGGAGCTAGAGCTCTAAAGGATGGGAAGCTATGGGTGGCAGGCAGGGCAGAGCACATGTAGCAGCATCGGCAGAACCTACAACAGCAAGTCCTGAGCAATATAGAGGCTTGAGACATGGCATCTCCAGACAACAAGAAAGGGTGTGGCAAATTCTACATCAGCTTGTGGCCATGGAGAGATGTTTAACTCTCTGTCAGACTGGTACTTCCCAAAGTGACAAAGATTTGAGGGATAAAATGAACGTTTCTGTTCATCTCTACCCTAATACTCAGGTGATTAGTTATGTCTTATATCCTCTTGTATATAATGTTTAAAATAGAACTCAACCCCAAATCTGTAAAAACAAACAACTGCCAGTTTTATATTTTTCTAGGTTTTTTTCCCTTAAGTCAGCAAAACAGAGTGAGAATATCAGCTCACCAGAACTTTCAAGTGGCTCTCACTGCTCTACAAATTAAGACCCAAACAGCCTATACAAGGCCCATCTCCAAATTCACCTACTCTCTGTACTCAACCCAGTGCCCTTCCTTCAGCTAGAAACTGCCAGTTACACATACCCCACCCTCCCCACACACATACCTAGTAGACTCACTCCTTTACCCTGCTTTCTTCTCCACTCAGAAGCCATTTCTTCAGGTCTCCCTGTTATGTTACTCATCCCACTTCAATTCTGCTTGTGATGTGGGATTCCCCTCTGTATGCTGTTAATATGTTTTACAACCACTGGTTAATAAAAGAATCTGCTTTGTCCTATAGCAGGGCATAATATAGTCAGGCTGGAAGAGATATAACGAGAGAGTAGGTAGAGTCAGACAGACACCAAACAGAACCTTACCGGTAGGCCATAACCATGTGACAATACACAGATTAATAGAAAAGGGTTAATTTAAGATGTAAGAGCTAGCCAGAAATATGCATAAGCTAATAGGCCAAACAGTATTATAATTACTACAGTTTTCAGTGTGATTATTTTGAGTCTGGGTGGCCAGGAAACGAACAAGCAGCCTCTGACAACATACCTGTACCTACTGTTACGCACAGGGTCCAGAGTGCTCAGTTCACTGTAAAGTGCCACAAAGGCAGGCCTAGTGCTGTGACAACAGAGACTACAGCTGTCTATAGACGCTGACAAACCTCACTACTGACACCATTACCACACACTTCCTCCCTGAGTAACTGCGGAAGCCAGAAGGCCTCACCAATACACACAAACACCAGAATCCAGAAACCTTTCCACAAGGGTAAGTCCCAAATAGCCTTTCCTCCCATCAGGTTGTTTCCTGGCTAGTACTACAGGGGCATGTCTTGGCCAGTCCCTTGAGGTACTGAAGGGACTCACTTTAAAAATTTAAACATGCTAGGTGACAGTGGTGTGGGCCTTTAATTCCAATACTTAGAAGGCAGAGGCAGGTGGATCTGAGTTTGAGGGAAGCCTGGTCTACAAAGAGAGTTCCAGGACAGCCAGGGCTACACAGAGAAACCCTGTCTCGAAAAATCAAAACAAACAAACCTTAAATATATTCAATTTCTCTTTTGAATACAAAACAACTATAACAAAATGTAGTAAAAAAATACATACATATCTATACATTGCCTGCTAATAATCTTTTGAGAAATAGCACCCTCAGCAAAACCCAGCAGGTGCAGCAGTGCCTAGATGATTGTTCTCTTTGCAACCCCCAGAGGAAGGCACAAATATGCATTAAGGGCAATGATGTACTAACCCCTGAAGGTCATGGTCTTACATGACCTCCAAAGGCCATGGTTAAAGGTATGCTTTGTTCCCAATCTGTGGTGTTTCTATAAGGTGACAGATCATTGGAAAGTGCCCTAGTTATATGGTATTTTTCTCTCCAAACATAATGAGGCTATCTTGGGTGTAGAGAATTCTGTGGCATAGTAGGAAGGGCCACTAAAAGCAAAGCAACACAGTGGTAGCCAGGTCAATATGATGGTAATGGAGGAGAGGGTCATAAGAGTCTTATCTGACATTCCTGTCGTGACTCCTTCCTGCTCTCCGACAGCTGCAAGTCATTTTGGAAATGCTAGAGAAACAAAACATAGAAGGTTCACTTAAAGTGGAACCCATGATGCATCTTCCATGAGGTCATTGTCTATGACAGAGTGGGACTTAGTAGTGATACAACTATTCAGGGGTCACTCAACATCATTGTAATTTCCCTTCCCCTATCCTCTGTAAACTCACTGGTTCATCAAGCTGAACTTTGATGGAAACTTACTTTGGTTTGCCCTTGGGATCCATGGGACAAATATGTCTCCCCAGGAAATTAATGCAGTATAAATGCAACAGCTCATGAGATTTTAGGAATCTCTGTTATTTTCTTTGTCTGCCTCTCTACCCAGCTGCTGGGAGACAACCAGGCCTTCTCTGCCATGATATGTCAAACAACCTTGAAGAGGTGAAGCTTAGAGAAACTGTGGACCAAAACCTCTGACCTTGTGAGAAAAGGTAAACATCTTCCTCCTTCAAACCTCACCCTATCACAGCAATGGGAAGCTGATGATCACAGCAGCCTCTGGCACCTGTGCTCCAAGGAATTGAAGCCTTATAAAGATAGGACCTACCCCAGAGCCACACACAAAAAGGCCAAGACACATCAGACAAGCATGAATACAGCAAGTAAGCATACGTTTAGAGAACAATGGAGTGTTCTCAATGGACACAGAAGCCAGCAGGAAGAGGCTCTCTCTCTGGGCAATCAGGACTAGATCTAGCATCAAAGTAATAACAGCAGTGACAGTTCATTGAAAAAAAATCAAAGCCCACACCTAATTTGATGTTAGAATTAAAAAAGTAAATGAGGGTGAAGACGAGGCAATCGCTGAGAGTATGACAGCTGAGAAATACACAAGGCATGCTGGAATCGGTCACAGCACTGCTGGCTGGTGGGGCGAAGCAAGTATAAGAAGTGGAGCTCCTTCCCAACTGCAACTTAGAGAAACAACTGGGGGAGGCCAGCTACAGGAAAGACTTGGGAAACATTAGCTCACCCAAGTCATCAAAGCTAAGCTCAGCAAGATAGGCTAAGTCTGCACAGTTACACCAAGGACAGCCTGCCAAACAAACAACCTCAAACTTATCAGGAGGAAGCAAAAGATAAATGCAAATTACAGCATAAGCCACAAAATCATTGGTTTTGCCCTTTAAAACGCCAACAGCAAGGAACACAACGGTCAAGGGACTGTTTAAGATTAAAAGAAGACCAGAAACCAAACGTGATTCTGGGTGAAAACCCAGGTGAGGCTGATGTATGATAGTATGCAGCTGCAGTCTCTAGTGTCTCTGGCCTAAGTCAACACACCACCTCCAACCTTCTCATAAACCATCTGAGGAAGACAAAGTGATCAATGATGAATGGACATTAAAAGACAATGTATGCTGGAGAGGTTGTGGGGTAAAGGGAACACTCCTGCAATGCTGGTGGGAATGCAAGCTGATACAGCCCCTTTAAATGTCAGTATGGTGATTTCTCAGAAAATTAGGAAACAACCTTTCTCAAGACCCAGTAATACTACTTTTAAATGGTATCAAAGAATGCTCAACCATGCCACAAGGATATGTGCTCAACTATGTTCATAGCAGCATTGTTTGTTATAGCCAGAACCTAGAAACATCCTAAATGCCCCTCGACTGAAGANCCATGCCACAAGGATATGTGCTCAACTATGTTCATAGCAGCATTGTTTGTTATAGCCAGAACCTAGAAACATCCTAAATGCCCCTCGACTGAAGAACTGATAAGGAAAATGTGGTACGTTTATACATTGAAGTACTACACAGCAGAAAAAAATGATGTCTTAAATTTTGCAGGCAAATGGATGGAGCTAGAAAACATCATTTTGAGTGAGGTAACCCAGACACAGAAAGACAATTATCACATGTACTCAAAGGTGTTTTTTAAACATAAAGCAAAGAAAAACCAGCCCATAAATCACAATCCCAGAGAACCCAGACAGCAATAAGGATCCTAAGAGAGACATACATAAATCTAATCTACATGGGAAGAAGAAAAAGACAAGATCTCCTGTGCAAATTGGGATCGTAGGGACCTTGGGAAAGGGTTGAAGGGGAGGGGAAAGACAGGGAGGGGAGCAGAGAAAAATGTAGACCCCAATAAAAATATATATTAAAAAAAGACAAAGAGGCAGGGTGGGGTGGGGTGGAGGAGCAAATGTAGTGAGAGATAAGCACTTGGTGAAAGCGGTAAAGGGGCAAGGCCTCAGAACTTCTTTCACTGAAGGTGTAACAAAACAAAGTTCATCCATGGCCCACAAAGAGAGGGACCCATGCACTGCCTCTCTAAAGGAAGCCTAGTAATGACAATAAGGATGGGGAAAGAGATGGACAGATTCACCGAATTTTCCAACGCAAGCACCCACAGGAAAACTGGAACCTTCCAAAAGCAGTATTCTGACATCCTTTAAACATAATACAAAAGAGTCATAGCCAAACAGCAGGCTCTCCTGCTGGGGTCCTGCATTTCTCCCATTTCTCTATGTGCCCATAGAACCAATAACTGTTTTATTTGCTGCCAAATTTCTAAAATTTTCATAAACTGGGTCAGGATAAAATCTGCCTGCTTTCCTGATACTAAACAGTTCTTTCTTTCTTCAACTAAAGGATGGTGTTGTGATGTTTACTGAGCAATGACCATAGCCTAAAAAACGCACTTCATTCTCATCCAACCTCTCATTTAATGATAGGCAACGGATGTCAATCAATCCAAGTCACTGAGGTCACTCAGAAGTGAACTGGATGCCATCTCCCATGAGCCAGATGAAGCTGCGGGGCTTTTCCCCAGACATACACTTATTTTAATTGTTTGTGTCTGTGCTTAATAAGAAAGAACGATTGATGGCTCTAGCAGTTCATAGTATATAAACTTTTTACAGGACAAGACTCAGAATTAAATCCAGCTTATGTCTGGACCTACTGCTTTGTTGTGTGGCACCAAGTGGGTCACATTACCTCCCTGAGACTCAGTTTACTTCCCTGTGAAATGAGAATGCCACTCTGCATGTCTCATGGGCTTTGGGCATGCTCAACCCTGGACAAACAGTAGCCACTACAAATGCCAGCACGAAGCACAGTCCTTTTCAGGGCCTCGTGATCCATCTCCATCTGCCAGCAGTTTTCTTTTAGAACTCCTCCCAGCATCCAGATTAAGCCCATTCATAGGTAGGAAATTCAGATTCAGAAGGAAAAAAAAAAGATTGTTTTGTGTGACAGAAGCAGCCAAGATAGGCAACTACCCAAACATGGATTTTTCTGCACACAAAACTGGAAAACTTCTATGTGTCACAGTGTCACACAAGAAAGTTAGCTTGACCCTAGAGAAGGAGAGCTTCAAGCTCTGTGCCATGAGATAAATTTCAGAGCAGCCAATGCCAGATACAATGCCAACGACAAGCCCTGTACAAAATGGACCATTTTCCTTCAGCCATCAAAAACTACACAAGAAACAGTATCATTCTTACAAAATCTTTAGGAATGTTTCCTGCCACCACAATGCAATAGTTTCAATAAAGACGACTGGCGTATAACAACTAGAAATTACCTTAAGACAAATGGAAACAGGTCTTAAAGGTAACATAATTAAAGAAAAGACAGACCTAGAACTTACTGTCTTAAACCCAGGTCTCCATCTTTGGCAAAATCCAGTTAAAAAAAAATTCTAAGAAAGCCAGGTATGGTGGCTTTAATTAGAGCATCTGGTGGCACAGGAAAGAACATCATGAATGCAAACTACATAGCAAGCTCAGGGCTACATGAGACTGTCTCAAAAGACAAAACAAAAACAAAACGTGAAGATGATTTGATTTTTAAATGAGCTATGGAAGAGAAGAGACATCCACTGTGATTCACAGCAGTCTCACAGGTTGTATGTCACTCAGAGAAACCCGAAGAAGTTGAGACAACCCCACTTGGTATGAGGTATAAGAACATCTGACACAGGCAAGCAGAGACAGTATTGAGCAGTACTGATCATGGAGCCCATGCCCTGGCTAGAGAATGGCACCAGAAGTGAGACACTACTAGACACTTTAGATTTAATTACATAAATTCTAGGTTGGACAACAGTAAAGGAGGTAGCTCTAAGGAAGCCTGTGCTCATTTCTGACATAATAAAATGTTCTCCAATGGCCAGCCCTAAAAAAATACAAGTAACATTATACAGGCTGAGCAAATTGCAGTTATTTATTTAGGAAAACACAAAAAAACTAAAACAGTGGTTCTTGACCTGTGAGTCCCAACCTTTACATAGGGGTAGCCTAAAACTAAAAGAAAACACAGACAGATACATTACAATTCATAACAGTAGCAAAACTATAGTTATGAAGAAGCAGCAAAGATAATTTTATGGTTGGGAGTCATCACAACATGAGGAACTGTACTAAAGGGTCACAGCACTGAGAAGGTCGAGAAACACTGAACTAAAGAAAAAGAGGCCATGAATTTGAAAGACAGCAAGTTAGGGGTACTACAGGGAGGATTTGGAAGAAGCAAAGGGAAGGGGGAAATGATATAACTATGTTAATCTTAAACAATGAAATATATATACTGAAATACACATACATATGTACATATATTCACACACACACATTATACATGTATAGATATAGATGTATCTTTCCAACAGGATAAGTGGTGCATGCCTGCAATCCAAGAATGGAGGAAGCAGAGAATAGCAAGCTTGAGGCTACCCTGGAAAACAGTAAGAAACTATCTTAAAAAAAAAAAAGGAACACAGTACTAGGGTTATAAGTTTATATATTATACTTTTACCCCATTGGAACTCAATAGCTCCTAGCAAAATAGAATTCAACAATGAAATGTGTAATTCAAATAGTGAACTGAAAAAACTAAAGCATACAGCTAACATTCCACACAGATCAGATGTTGTGGCATCCAAAGGAAGTGGTGCTATTAGGAGGTGTGGCGTTGATGGAGAAGACAAGGCCTTGTCACTGTGGGGGCATGCTCTGAGGTCTCATATATGTTGTAGCGCACGCTTTTAATCCCAGCACTGGGGAGGCAGAGGCAGGAAGATCTCTGTGAGTTCAAGGATAGCCTGGTCTACAGAGTGAGTTCCAGGACAGGCTCCAAAGCTACAGAGAAACCCTGTCTCGAAAAACCAAAAGGGGAATAATAATAATAATAATAATTTTAAAAAAGGCTCCTTCTCTAGCACTATGTCTACCTGAATGCTGCCTTGCTTCCCACCATGAGGATAATGGACTAAACCGGAACAGTAAGTGAGCCACCACAATCAAGTGCTTTCCTGTGGTCACAGTGTCTCTTCACAGCAATAGAAACCTCAACTAAGACAGGAGCCATGTTACAAGCTTGTCTTCCCCCACACTCTCAGCTACTGTTACACCTGGCTCTGTGCAGCCTCCTAACAAGATTCTTACAGGAGGAGCATAAGCACAGGCCTGAGCCCTCGGGCGATTCCAGTGCAGAGAAGAAGACAACTGTGATGGATGCCTAGCAGCAACTAAGGGCAATAATAAAATTGAAAGTCAAATAAATGTGGTGGCACTTGATGCTGGAACATGCGACTGCTTACTTTTGTACTGTCCTAATTAGGCACGTGTTTCAACTAACCCACAATTATGTGTTCTCTTAAAAATAGTTTCTATCCACTGGGGAAGGGATGGCATGGCATCAGGAAAACACAATTTACCCAAGAGAAAAGTGAACCCCACCAGGTTAGCCAAAGTTGCCAACACAGAATTAGAAGAGCTGCTGTGCTGTGGAATAATTCTTCTGTACACTGCGAATATTTGTCAATCAAACTGGGTTAATAAAAAGCTGACTGGCGAATAGCCAGGCAAGGAAGTATAGGCAGGGTGCCCAAACTAAGGATGCTGCGATGCATAAGAGCATAGTCAGAGGAGTCACTGGCAGAGGCAGAGAAAGAAGACATGCATGCCATACTGAGAAAAGGTACCAAGCCATGTGACAAACCATAGATAAGAAATATGGGTTAATTTAAGGTAAGAATTAGCTATTAACAAGACTGAGCTATTGGCCAAGCATTTATATTCATATTCAGCCTCTGGGTTGATTATTTGGGAACTGGCAGTGGGGACAGGAAAACTCCACCAACACTGTTGGAAATGCTTGTCAGTACTTAAGAGTGAAAAAGACAGGTTATAACCGTTTCCAAAGCACTTGACTGGTGGCTATGCATGTGGAAAAGTCCAAAGACTGTCTTTCCTACTTGTTGTTCAATTAGGCAGCATGATTAGATACCTAACCTCTGCTGCCAACCTTCAGAGGAGGCAGAGGGACTATACAGCTCTTTCTACTAGCGCGGAAAGTTCTATTTCCATCAGTGGTCATCTTCATCTTTTAACTAAATCAGACAGACTAACTTCTCAAGTATTAAATAAGGCCCAAAGCTAAGAACAAACACATGAGCATTTACTGTGCCAACAAACACAGTAGCTTTGTACGTTAAATGTGACAGTTCATCTGCTGATCAGCATCTGAATCACAAAAACATGAGGAAAACATTCAGATAAAAAACACTGAGTATTCTACATATGTAACTTTACTCAGTATTATTCTACTGAAGTGTCCTTATACCATGTGGGAGAAATTTTGTTTTCTGTCTCCATGTACTCAGCTAACCGACAAGCAAACCACATGGCATTTCACATTCTTCAGGGCACTGATTTCTTCCATAGGTGGAGTTACGGGGTTTTTTTTTCCTTTTTTTTTTTCCCTTTCTTGTGTACAAAATTTGTGCCTTTAATCAATCACTACAGTTGGTTTATTATAAAACCTCATGTTCAGAGGGTCCCTGTTTTCCCAATTTACAATGGAAAATGTATATAGTAAGTATCATTGTCACAGAGCACAACAAACATATGGACAATGGTGTTTTCTTTAGAAGCCACTGTAATTAATGCAATGGAAAATGTATAATGCAATGGATATGGATTATGCACTGCAACAAAGTTCTTACAACTGGAAGAAAGTAAGTATCCAGTACCCTATTCACGAAGACTATGTGCAGGAGCTTGCTATTTAGAGCACTGAACCTGTCCTGACTACAGTGCAAAGTGCACTTCCGGTGTCTCATTGAAAACCACCATAACGGAGTGCTACACTTTTGAAATGACATGGTAAGATGACATGTTTTCATAGTAGAATTTCTCTTCAAAATACAACAGGGAAAAGGGTCTTGAGCACAGGTTTAATAATAATAGTCCATGCTGTTTGAAAGTGGGTCCCTTCCTCTCTGACCACACATGCTCACTGATCCCATAGCTATAAACAACTATCATGTGTATAGGAAATTTTACTTGTACAACAAACTTGAAGTTCAAGTTTGTTGGATTATGAGAAATTTGTTTAGTACATTGTTATTTACAAAAGAAACTAACACTTAGAAAGATGTAGCTGCAGGATATCACAATGGTTGTTCACAATACTCAAGACAGCTGAGATAATACAGATCCAGACAGAGGCAGATTTTGAATGACAGTCCTCATACCAACCTTGAGGTTTGGCTAATCTACATGACTCTACCAAAGGCCAAGTTAAATTCTTTTGTGGAGACTAAAACTCTCTAAGGCAAACAAATTTATAGTGAAATGCATAAAATTTGTCAACTTACCCCTCCAGACAGCTTAATCACCCTGACCTTGGAGCTGACATGTGGCCCATCTCCACCACCTCCACTGTTGGCCCTGTGCATGACAGTCCTCTTCACCCCTGGCTTGGTGTCCTGAGGCCGGCCCTGGAGGGATGTCACTCTGGCTGCCTGTGGAGAGTGGGGGGCCTCCTCCATGTCCATAGGCTTGACTTGGAGGACTTTGTGTGGCAGCTGTCGAAGATGTTTCAGTGGTCTCACATGCTGTCCTTGATGCTGCATGTTAGCACCAGGCGGGACAAAGTTTACTACTGCCTTGGGCTGAACATTAGCAATGGCAACATCTTGGTTTTTAACAAGAAGTCTAGTTTTCACGTTCTGCCGGCACTGTGTCCCTGGAAAAGGCAACAGTGGGTTACCATTTGTGGGTGATGGTGTAGTTGCCAGCTCCTCTTGCTCCGCAGGGTTCTGTGGACCATAGATCTGTTGCTGTTGTGGTTGTTGTTGCTGCTGCTGTGCAAGTCTTTCCAGTAACTCCTTCTTTCTGGCACCAGCCTGCTGCTGCCTTCGTAACTCCTTCTGCTTCAGGATTTCTTCTCTCAGGCGTTTCTGCTCCTCTATCTTTAAACGATATAGCCTTGTCTCCTCATCTTCATCAGGGAACTGAAATGGAAAACAAGGTTCACTTTGCTTTATAGGGCAGGGTGGCCATTTCAAACAAATGAATTTCCCCCCAAATCTTTCAATTCAGTATTTGAAAGAAGACGTTCAAAAATCAGCTTAACAAGATATATAACTCCTCTAGGGAGGGGAAAAATTACACAGCTAAACCTAATTTGGAAAGATCTTATCAGAATATTAAAAATGAAATAATGTAAATTTCCACTCATTTACAAGTTTGAAACCAATTAAACTATTATTTAAGATATCAAAATATATTTCAAATGGGAATGGCCACAGCCTTGAGTCCCCGCTGTCACAGGGGTTTTATCTGGCTCTTCCCTGACAAACCAACAAAAGGTGGGGTGTAAATGACCTGAAAGGCCCTGATTAGAACTATTGATTTTTCGTACAGAATTTTCAGCCTGATCTCAAACTCATTTGTCACAGAATAATTGGTTATAATGAACAGCACAAGTCAATCTTTCTGACCTTGAACTCACACACCCTCCTCAGAATCAAAATGCTGCCAATTGCAGTATTGGAATATTAATGGTAAGTGAATGCCCTGAATATCCTAGACCCAAACTATACTAAAAGTCAATACCGAGAATTCCTTTCAAAAGTCCAGTAAATTTTTTACTAAAAAATCCAATGAATAAAGTTTATAACTTAAAAATAATGTGTTTTTTTTTTTTATGATCACCTCTCCATAGTCTTTACAGAAGAATGAGATTCAACCTATCTGGAATTCACCTAATTACAAATCTTGCCTATCTTGTGTAAATCTCAAGAATTAGAAATGTAAAATAAGCACAGAACTGGAGAGTTGAGTAGGTTCTCCACGGACTTCTTGGCATGGGCTGACCTGCTTCTTGTCTAAGGACAAAATCATTTCAAACAAAACTTAAGGTAGGTGAGTGAGAGATTGTTACTCAGCAGGCCTGAGTAAGAAACCTGCAGTCCACCAGCAAATGATGCAGGAGCAGGATCCAGATGCACTATTTCCTAACACAGAAGCAATTTGTCAAGCATTTGTTTCACAAGGAGTCAAAATAGGGTTAAAGCAGGTTCAGAGATATAGATAAAAATACTTTAAGATTTATTCCTTTCTAAGCCAATACCAACTAAATGAACCAAAGTCATTAAGCTACCCATAGCTAAGCAAAATTAATGTATTTCTCTAGAAGAAGAAAATACAAGCCTGGTTCCATTTATGTGAACAAAAAACTAAAAGAAAATAAATTAAGGCATTCAACCTATATACCATTGCAACCGATCAACTTTCTATTTTACCTTTATAAATTATCTGCCTGTGGTAACTTTACAGAAGAATTTGTGGTTGAGTCTAAAATGAAATAAAAAACCAAGGCTGATTGTTCCTCTCCTTGTGCTATTTAGCCATTGATATATGTAAGAAATGTGTATATGAACCAGACTGAACATATATACAAGTTCTAAGCTAGCTATATAAACCAAAGGCACTATCAAATTTTAGCAAAGAACCACTTTTTATTATTTAGTGTGTGTCTAATATATACCTCTTTATTATCCCCCCCGTTTAAAAAAAAAGTTTGAGAAGAATCTAAGTTGTCCAGACTGGCCTTGAACTAGTGATTTTCCTGCTTCAGCTTTCAGAGTAGCTAAGATTACAAGACTGCAACCCAAGACCTAGCTCACAAAGAACTTTTTACAAACCACTCCATTCCAGTCAGTAGTTTCATAGTTTTCTTTCACACACTGATTATGAAACCCACAATCTTTCTTTTAATGACAGTTAAAAGATATCCAAACATCTGACTTCATAATTTTGCTGTGATACAATTAAAACCATCATAATAATTTATCAGAAAACTTAAATGATGAAAACCTAATTAAAAGATTAAAACAGTATAAGCTGGTTTTTAGAAAGAAAGAATGAATTCCTTAAATTCTTACTTAAGGAAATGCTCCATGCTATCATGACACTGAACACTGTAATAATCAGCTAACTGGTTAACTGCTTTGTTACATTCAGCATGAATTTTACTGGGGCTCACAAAACTCCCTGCACTTGTCTGTGCCCAGCTTCCAAGTATACCCTATTTTGTTTCATCCTCATTCAACAGGTAAGAAAGTTGAGGCTTGTGAGAGACCAAGGACTTCAAAATCGAAGACCACAAAAAATACTGATCCACAAAAAGTCTACACCTATTTTAAATTACCAAATATAAGTAAGGCCACAGAACCAGCTGGTTTTGTGAGTAAAATATGCTGGTACAGACCACATCTGTGCCTGTAAGAACTATTTATAAACTGCCTTGAGCCACAATGGCAAAGGTGAATGATTATGCTGATCTAGAACATTTATAAAATTTGGGGTCCTTTAAAGAAAATATATGCTAAACCTGGGTATGTATTGATTCTATACAATAAGGTAATAATTATACAAATAGACCAGTGAGAATGTCAGAGTACTCATGCATACACCAAGGAATGAAAATGCAAGCTGCTTAAGGTGCTCTGTCACTGAGCTACATCCCACAGTAGTAAGAGTATTTTTTATGAACATGTCTTTTAGGTTAAAAGAAGTATCTGCTTGGAGGGAATAAGTGGACAGAGTTTCTTGATAAGCGAACTAAGCAGAACATATTGACAGTCAGGCTCCCTATTCCAGAACAAACATGTCCCAGGAAAGAGGTCCTACCTCTGGTTCTGCTTTTGTTTCTTCCTTAGGTTGGGCCCCAGGGCTAAGCGGCTTGACTTTTGCATCAGATTTTCCCTGGGAGCTCCTAGAAGCCACCACAGCCCTGGAGGGTGGAGATGTGTTGACAATGGGCTTCACCTGAGCTGCAGGTGTGGAGGAAGAGCGATTACCACTCATTTCTAATACGTGTGAAGGTGCTATGGGGAGTTCACGCAGATTACTGTTTCTGGGAGCAGTGGGTTGCATCTGCTGCATGGGCCGTTTGCTTATACTCTGAGATGCTGCATTCTGTCACAAAAAGAAACACAAGTTTATTAGTGAGTAAAAACACGAGGGATTGCTGTCATCAATAACTGCCTTGTCTTGTGAGAGGTAGATCCCTTACTCTGGCAAATACAAATGTTGCTGTGTGCCCTGATGCTTAGGACTTGGTTCCATAAAGATACAGTTTTCATTTGTAAAAGTCAAACCCAGTGATTTTTTTTCAGTATATAAATCAACATTTTTAACCGAGTATGGGCTAAAATAAAAACAAACAAACAAAAAAAACCTGTCAAGGGCCCAAATATAATCAATGTTATTCCTACTTCACCTAAGTTTAAAATTGAACAGGAGAACCTAACGCCATGTTTCAATATTATAAAAAGCTTTCTGGAGGAGAAAGGTGCTGCAAAGTTTGATCACAAGGAGAGTCTTGGTTACCTTCCCCTGGACATACCTGGGAAAGAACCCATAAATCAAGAGATAGAGGTGATTGAGTCAGGGAGGGACTGAGTTGCTGCCATTACCTTAAAAAGGAAACCTAGTCTCACATGCCTTTACTCTACCTAGAAATCCCCTTGATGTTTTCATCTAAGTCATATTAAGATATTGCCAGTGGAGATGCACGCCTTTAGTCTCAGCACTCAGGAGGCAGAGCCAGGTGGATCTCTGGGAGCTGGAGGCAAGCCTGGTCTACATAGCTATTTTCAGGACAGGAACCAAAGCTACAGAGAAATCCTGTCTCGAAAAACCAACCAATCAAATAAAAAAAGCAAAACAAACAAACACACATGCGCGCACGCACACAAAGAGGCAGGGTTAGGAAAATAGGTTCAAAGCAGTTTGGTGACCTGCTCAAACTATGAGGATATAAGTACAGAAATAAAAAGAAGACTTAGAGACAGGAACAGTAAGCAATATTATGTTTTGTCCTGAAAGAGACAGTAATGTCAGTTACTAATGGACAAGGCAATGGTAGCTATAGTTTACTCTCACAGCAACCTATCACCTTCCAGTTCCTTTCGATGCATGACAAGAGCCATATTTGCTGACAGTATGTAAAATGTACCACCACAAACAAACGCAAGTTAATTTCCCACAAATGAATGTAAGCTCTTATTCAGAACCCCCAGAGGCCGATAACCTATAAAGGCTAAGCTGCTTGCACTGGTGGAATGACTACCACCCAACAGTACTATCTAATCACTACAGAAAACCCAAATACAAGAACTAAGTAAATATTAACATAGCCTTTAAGACTCAAAAGGATAACTTAGTATCCATAGTTTAAAATTTTCCCCAAAGTGCTATTAAAAAATTATAGTTTCACTTTGGAAAACATATGGCAAATTAATTAAAAAAACAGCTGGAAAATGATCTACCACAGGAATTTTAAGTTGAGCCACATGTAGTACTCACATGCCGTAGGCCCTGACGTGAGGTGCACTGCATCCGACTGCTGTTGGGCTGAGGCTGAGCAGTCTGCACATGTGGTCTGAACTGCGGCTGAGACATGGGCATCAGAGGAGGTGGAGGAGCGGAAAGGTGGTGGTGATGCTGGTGCTGCTGTGGCTGATGCTGGGGGGGAGGCTGATGCTGTGGAGGAGGCTGATGTGGAGGCTGGAGGGGTGGCTGGAGAGGTGGCTGGTGCTGGTGATGCTGGGGCTGCTGCTGGGGCTGCTGAGGCTGGGGCTGTGGTTGATGAGGTGGCGGCAACGGAGGATGCAAGGGTCCCTTCCATTCCAAAAGAAAGAGAAACAACAGCTTACAAACAGTGCTAGGCAGATTTCATTCCAATGTTTTCCTTATAAATCTCAGCACAAGGAGATGCATGGTGAGAACAGCGTCATAAATGCAGCAATCAGCTGGCACTACCTTTGTATGCCTAAAACATATGCACCATCATAAAAGGCAACTTCCTATAGCAAGTTCAGATGGTACACCAAAGACAGTCCACTAGACTAAAAAGAACACAGTGACTAAATCACCTAAAGATAAAAGTACACAGACAAGGACACACTGCTTTCCTACTAAAAAAAAGACACACCCACATGGTCATGGCAAGAGCTGCTTGGTAATGGGATGATATAATTTCTTTAAACTCATCTATATTCTAATGTTTCTACAACAGAGGTTCCATTTTTAGATAAAATTCAAAATATTTAATAACCTCTTTGAACACTGAAAATAGTTATCTTCTCTTTTCAGCTTTAATTTTTTTAAATTTCATTTACTTATTGCTCAACTGGCTGTGTGTATATGTGAGTATATGTGCACCAATACAAACATGTGCCACAATATACATATGGAGGTCAGAGGACAACTTGCTAAAGTCAGTTCTAATCCTTCTACCATCTGAGTTCTAGGGGTCAAAGTTGGGTGCTCAGATTTGATAACAGGTGCTTTCACCTACTAAGTTATGTCTGCATCCCTAGATATACTATTTAGTAATTGATTTATGTGTACAGATATTTTAGGTGAATGAATGTCTATGCACCACGGACACGTCAGGTGCCTACCGCAGCCAGAAGAAGACTTTGGATCGTGTGGGGCTGGAATTATAGATGGTCGTGAGTCACCATGTGAGTGCTGGTGATTGAATCCCATCCTCTACAAAAGCAGCAATGGCTCTTTATGACTTAAAGATCTTTCCAGCCCCTAGGTACACATTATTATATATTTTCTATGTATCTAAACAGTTGAGACAAGTGTACTATTACCCCAACTCTCTCTCCCCCCTTTCTGGGTAGACAACATCTCCCAAATGCTGGGATTAAGGAATGCCACCGCACCTTGCTCAATCTCTATACATCTTGTAGTAAGGTTAAAAAAATGAAGAAAATATACCAGGTAGGGAAAATGTCACAAACACGTGTACTGGCCAGTAAATACCTACCAGCAGAGGGCGCACAAGCCTGTCACATACAGAATGAGAAGCTGTAGTGTTCTTCCTCACCTAGGCCTTTCCCTTCCTAGCAGGAAAGTGTGGCAGGGAAAATACTATCAGATGAGCAAACACAGCATCAGGGCATACTGTAAAGTTAGGTTCAGTAGTCTAATGGTTAAGTCACCCTTTAAAATTCCAAGGATGACAAAGCTCAGCTCCAAGAAAATGAGAACCACTTTTTTCATATTCCCTAGTATTTAAGAAATACTGTCATGAAAGCTGGCTGTAACAAACAGTATACTTAAGACTAGTACTCATACCCTTTACATAATGTTAAGTTGGCAGAAACAATTTAAACCTGAACCTTTCCTTTCATGAATCACAAAGGATCAGCACCACACAGATAGTTTACCTCAAGGCTGGCTCATGTACATACCTGGAGGTTAGGCTGTGCATGTGTAGGCAGGAATGGCTGTCCTGGGCTGGGTAGGAACGGCTGTCTAGGAGGAATGAAAGGCCTGGCAGTTGCTGACCCTGGCTGGCTAAAGTGCAGGATCCCCACTGGGCCTGGGGGCTGTAGGGCTGGTCTTACAGGCCTCTCTCTAGGGAAAACTGGCTGCTGTCCTTGCTGATTAAATGCTGGTCCAGGCTGAGTGAATGGTAAGGGACTCTGAGTGGGGACAGGATGGCTGCTGTTCAGGAGCGTGGGAGGGGGAGGTGGTGGAGGACTTCGCTGTTCCAAGAAAAGATGGCTGGGGAACCTTGGTTCACCTGAAACTGAACAGTGACACAACATTATCTTCAAGTTAGAAAGACCACAGATTAGAAAGACAATCATTTTCAGGAACTACCTCACCATTCCCCCAAATGTTAGAAGCATATTTTATAAAGAATTCTAGATTTTAGCTATCTTGGAATGGTTTTATGGGTCGTTTTCTATAAACATTTCCTTCTTTGTATAAGAGTATCATATTTCAGATTCAATTACTGTCAAATTTTAGCCACTGAAAAGATTGGCAGAATCATTGACACATTTCCTCGTGGAAGATAAATTCTGTTTTAGCAGTAACTGCACAGGTCCACCATTCAATGCAGCTTCTGTCACTCCACCTTGGGTGGATCATACCCCTTCAAGTACCTCCCAAGAAGAAAGGGTCTCGTTCCTGAGGTGGTGGTGGGGCTCTCCACTGGTCCTGGAGAGGAAGTCGTGGTGGTTGGTTAAAACTGTTGGGAACAGGTCCAGGTGTGTGCTGTGGAAATTCTGGAGGGCCCTAAAGAACAATGAAACAAGAAAAAAAAATCATGTAGTTTTCAGAATATACACATAATCTTAAGCTTAACAATATCATAACTCATTTCTTATGGTCAGTCTACTTCTTTCTGTTGTCTCTATACACATGAACATAAATGAATATCAATACCTATGTGCAAATCTAAATGAATTTACATTAAAAAGTGATTTTTGCCATAATAAAACAGTCCAGAAACAGTCAAAACTCAAAATGCAACATCAAAAAATTAATTCAGGATTTTAACATTACTAGAAAGCTGTTGTGGAATATTACCTCAATTGTGTAAAGGTGTGTTACATTGTTTCACCTTGCCTGCCTAAGGCACCTGATTGGTCTAATAAAAAGTTGAATGGCCAGTAGCTAGGAAGGAAAGAGATAGGTAGGGCTGGCAGGGGTGGTGGTGAGATGAGAACAAGGGAGAAAGAGAGGGCCATACCTTGGGTCAGAGGCCAGGCAGCAGCCAGCCAGAAACAAGCAGCAGGAAAGTAGGAAAGAAAGGTAAAAAGCCCGAGGCAAAGCAAAGATGAAGAGAAACAGGTGAAGTGAGAAGAGCTAGTGGGACAAACAAAATAAGGCTGAGCATTTCATAATAAAAGGTCTCTGTGTCCTGATTTGGGAGCTGGTGTGCTCACTGAGATAGTTAAACTACAATGCCAGTATCTAAGAAAATGCTATTCAAAATAGAAAAGGCCACCAAGTGTTCACCTCTTAAAAATGGAGCTTCTAGGGCTAGAGAGATGGTTCAGCAATTAGTGATGCTTGTGGTTTTCAGAGGACTTGAGTTTGGTTCCCACCACCAACGAAGGCAACTCATAATTGTGCTTATTAACTCCAGCAAATTCAATGCCCTCTTCTGACCCATGCCCATTCCAAGACAGAACTATATAATTAAAAATAAAATTTAGAAAAATAGAATCCTCTTTGTCATAAACTCAAAACTCTAATGATTTTTATTTTTATTTTATTAAACTTATTTTGGCTATTCTCCCTAAATGTGACCCCATTTTATAACATCAGAAATACTTTTTCTGTTGCCTTTAAAAGTTTGTTCTGGGGACAGTAAAATGACACAGTAAGTGAAAAAAGTTTCACACAAAACCTGATGAGATGAGTTTGATTCCCAGAACCTACATCACAGAGGAAAAAACTGACCCCTGCAAATTGTCCTCTGACCTCCACACGTGCACCCATACATATAAGCACACAGAAATAATAAACCAATGTAAAAGTCTACTTTGGAGCTGGGGAGATGTCTCAATGATACTTGTATAAGCATCAAGCCCTGAGTTCTGATCCTCTGCACCCAAATAAACACAGGATGTGGCAGCACAAACCTCAAAGGCCAGCACTGGAGAAAAGAAACAGTATTCCTAGAGCTTACTGGCCAGTCAGTAAGCTAGTTAGCTAGCTAAAATAGCTCCAGATTTAGTGTCAAACTATTAAAAGTAAGATGGAAAACTGACTGAGGAAGACATCTAGCAACAATCTCTGGCCTCTACATGTGTAACCATACACAAGACACATATACACATACCCACACAAACACACCCAGACACAGAGTGAAAGAGACAGAAGAGAGAAGAGGGGAGGGAGGGAGGGAGGGAGAGAGAGAGAGA
>LOEQ01000734.1:313218-328249 GCA_001685075.1 Bramus lutescens | reverse complement strand
TAGGCTGTTCCCTAAGTGTGGGATGTGACTCTCTCTGCGTGAACCTTTCTCAAGCCTTCTTCACTTTCCCCAACAACAAACATAGTGTTTTAGAGAACACTATGGAAAGAAAGTCTGTCAGCACACATCAGAACCTTCCCATTCTGAGGACAATTTAATCAGGCTCCTTCCTACCACTTTCATTTCACAAGCCACTAGCAGAACTGAGGTCTTCCTACAGTCCAGGGCAATCAACAGCCTGCCCAGCAATGCTTCTTCAGCTACCGAATCTGCCCCCAGCAGCTCTGCCAAATTCTCCTGCTCCGATTCATACCTCTAGCACCCCAGCTCTTCTCTATATCCCTGCACCTCTGCTAGAGTTCTAGACCAGTGGATCGCAACCTTCCTAATGCTGCAACCCTGTAATATGCTCCTCATGTTATGGTGACCCCCCACCATAAAAATTATTTTTGTTGTTACTTCATAACTGTAATTTTGCTACTGTTATGAGTCTTAATGTAAATATCTGGTAACAGGCAACCCCTGTGAAAGGACTGTTTGACTACTCTCCAAAGGAGTCAGGATTCAGACTGAGAACCACTATTCTAGACCCTCTATACACTAGCCATGCCCAATATGAATCATTAGCCCAGGTCATTTGAACTTGCTCAGTTGCTCATTAGTCACCACCACCCTCCCAGATTCTCAGCCTCCCTCCCCTATTCATCCAATCCACTTGTATCACATGCAGCCTCTCACTGCCTCTTCTGCACTCTCCTATGACCCCTGGTTCTTGCAGTCACCAGCAAGCTGGACACACACTTCTCCCTAGGTGTCCCACAGTCTTCCCTTAAATACCATATTGATGCAAAAGGTCCTGTAGATCCTGACCATGAATTTTAAGTCATCATAAATAAGCTCACATACATCCTTATTAATCAAAATGGGGACTACCATCATCAACACATTTTTTTGCAATAAGAAGTGTGTATATTCCCATATAGCACGTCTTTATCCATGCTTCAGGAACACTTACTGCATCTTGCAGATTAAAGAAAAAAATTTTTCCTGCAAAAAGTCACTGAGATGCTCAGAATATCAAGTCAGTTGGGATGGAGTCAGGAGAACATGGCAGATAACTCAAAACATCATAGTTAATTTATTCAAAGTTGGAAGCACGGGTTGTGCAGTATAAAATCATTATGGTAAAGAATTGGGCCTTTCCCACTGGACAGTGCAGCCATAAGCACTGCATTTTTGTTTTTGTTTTGGTTGTTCTCTGTCTAGCCCTGGCTGTCCTGGAACTCACTCTGTAGACCAGGCTAACCTTGAACTCACAGAGATCCACCTGCCTCTGCCTCCCAGGTGCCGGGATTGTAGGCGTGCACCACCACTGCCTGGAAGACATTGCATTTTCAGTGCATCTCATCATTTGCTGGCACATGTCTCAGGTAAAATGTCAGCTCATGAGGAACCCACCTATGGAGCCTTTATACCTTTCCAATTTGCTCAAATGCTAATGACTGTTGAGCAGCACCCTGAGCTCTAAGAGTACCCATTTCAACAACTGCTCTGTCATCACTGTTAACTTCTGATGTCTTATGCCATGCTCTTTCTTGATTCACCACTACACTGTACAGTCGCTAGACTAATGGCTTTGGGGCCAAATGTGTTGTTGATGTTTCCAGTTGTCTCCACAGTGGCCCATTTTTTACTCAGGCAAGAGAATCACTACAGGTTTTTTAATGACCTAACACCTTTTCCATAGTATAAGGATCAAATAAGTAATAAGAAATCATTAGTTAAAAGAAATACAGAGAAAAAAAAGCATTAGAATGATGCATAAACAGAAGCACAGAAAAATGCATTCTACTGTCAAAGGGCCAGTTTCATATATGTGAGAACCACAATTCTTTTTTACTCCAGCTTAACATACTATAACTCAGGCACTCCTCCCAGTAAAAATAAGTCCTTACAGTGGTCCAGACAAGCAGGACCCTATGCACTTCCCTCCTTTTGTCACCCAACAAAGTGTTGATCGTCTCTCTCTTAATTACTACAAGTGCAAGACTTGTGCCCATTATCAACACCAGCCAGTCCTAGTAGTTGTGCACCCCTCCAAGACTTGTGACCATCTTCCCTCATCTTTTCAATGAACCCCATGATAACTGTATCCACTCCCTTCCTGAACTCTGCTCTATTCTTCCTCTTCATCTGGATCTAGCATGCCATACAAGCCCTATTTACCAACCCTGGGTGCTGATGGACTGCCTCTGCCCACCAAGGAGCAAGAACACGAACAGAACTCTTGTCTGCTCTGTTCTCCAAAAAAGCCAAGGTGCCTGTAACAGGTGGGACAGACACAGGGGCAACTGTTTCAGAGAAGCTGCTCCCAGCTCCAGTACCTTTTCTGTCATAGCAATACAGTTAACAAATGAAAGCAAGGCTGGTCTTTCTTTTCCAGATAACATAAACTAAAGAGACACACCGAAGACCTAAGAAGAATACTCATCACTTCCAACATTCTTGCCACGAGACATATAAAGTAAGCATTCAGACCCTTTAACAACTACATCCAGGTGGGCCTCACACTGACAAAGGCACAGTATTTCCATCCAATCAAAAAGTAAGAGACAGACATTCTGAAGAAAGGCAATTATAAGCCAAGCTAAATTGTTTCTATGCATCCTTACAGACCTGAATATGAACCTAGCTGCTACTGTAGTGGCTTTGTAAATCTGCTACCAAAGTCCTTCAACACATACCAGGAAAGAACACGCACCTTGAACAGGGGTCACCACTGTCCCCTTGAAGTGTGGATTGATATGGATGTTCTTGGGCTGCTGAGGAGTCACTGGGGGAGGGGTCAGCATCATCCTTGGAGTCTCGATCTGGGGGGGCATGTGCACTCCCTGAGGTGGGGAGGGGTGATGCGGGTGCTGTAAGGGGAGTAGAGGCTGCAGCTGCTGCTGCTGGAAAAGACTTCTGATTGGCTGCTGCTGAGGTGGTGGCGGTGGTGGAGGAGGCTGTGGCTGTGGAGGAGGGATTAATCTTGGAGAGTGAGCCTGAAAATCACCAAAAGAGAAAAATAAACAAATCAACATTTAGAAGAAAACTAAAGTAATGCTGATGTGTTACCAAGCTTATACCAATTAACTTCTTAGTAATAAGCTTACATTAACAACCTGTACATAAATTTGTACACAGAATAAATAAGCTGTGCAGCACAACCAGTCCGTGGCAAGGAGAGAAAAAAAAAATGGCAGCCCAAAGCACACAGCATAAATTCTGAAAAATAAAATTCAGCCCAGAAAACAAAACTGCCCATAACAAGCAAAGCTACCCATAGCTTCTAAGCACAGCTAGCCCTGCCTTTCCTCGAGGAGACAGGGGACAGACAGGAGAGAACTCTAGAAGCCTGTCTTTAAGAAAGGGTCAGGACTACAGAAAGCTGTTCCAAGAAGCTGCTTTGAGCAAGTGTTATATGGGCCAAGCCTCCATTGCAGAAAAGGAATGTATTGTACAGAGAGAATAACAAACAAACCACAAATGGAGAAAACCAGGAGAAATTACTTCCTATTTGGTCAAAAGGCAGGAGAGAGGGGTATAGAATGTAAAAGGAGATAAGAGGACTGGAACCAAAAATAAACAAATAAATGAAAGCATAAAAGTGGCTCTGCAACCTGCTACAGCCCCTATCTCAAGTCTCCACTGGAAGCCTGTACTAGAAGTAGCAGGTCTACTCCTGACAATGCCAGAAAGAAAGTTGGATTCAAATGATCTGACTTCAAGAGTTTTACTTTTATCCACAAATCAAATCAGCTATACTGCCAATTAGTAGTTCAAAATATTCATAATTCAGCTGTCTAATTAGACATTTTTCTGGGGATGAAGCCCAATTATAGAGGCCTCTGTGTTCCAAATGAAAAATACGATACACATAGCAAGGAACCTCCAATGAAGCCTTCTCTAGTAAAGTGACTGCTCATCATGGCAGATGAAAAAGATCAACACAGGTCATGAAAAAAGGCAAATAGAAGAAACAGCCCCAGTTTGATGAAGGACAAGGAGAGACTTCAGTGGAAAAAGAAGATTATAAAGTTAAACTGTATATGGCATTGGTGGGCTGTCTTTCCTCAGAAAGGACGTTCCTCAAGATTCAGGAACCAATAAACCTGAACTCTCCTATTCTCAGAAGCGAGGGCACACCTTTCTGCCTTTATGCACACAAGTGTGTAATGCACAAAATTGGGAAAATGTTATGTGTTGTCTGAGCTCACTGAGAGGCTGCCACTGAAACTGGAGGGTGCCTCTTCCCCATTTCAGAATTTAGTATGTTTGTCTGGGGATAGAGGGCCCTCTAACTTTCTGACAAGGAAGAAAGAGAACAGCAAACTGCCCAAGACTAAAAACATCACTTTACTGAGATATATAATAGCTAGCAGGTAAACCTTTTCTAACAGATCTTACTATTGTTATCCCATGATATAAAATAGCTAAAATACCCACAGTGTAAAGGACAGATATGAATTTTAGATGTGGGATGCTCATCAATCAAGAAAATGTTAAATTGGAAGCGCTAGGTAATTTCCTTGGCTGGTTTCTGCTGGATGTTGTGAGCCCAATTTAAATGCATGGCTGCTGGTCAGACTCAGTCTAGCAGCTGTTTGGTGGCCATGCAACTCACCAGGTGGTCAGTCACACCAGGAGCCTAAGGCACAGCTACTGTATCAGGATGCGGGTTACCTTTGCTTTCTGACTGCCTGTCAATGTTATCTCCAACCCTCCCTCCACTCACCTCCCTCAACTGTAAATTGAAAAAAGAGTTCTGTAGCACTTGTGATGATACAAAACCAGGCTGGATAACTTGTTTACCCTGATGGAAAACCAACCGTGTGCAAAAGAGCTGTGTACTGATATCACAAAACTTTCAAGTGCTATCAATTTCTTCTCCACTTGAGGTACATTAAAACTAGATTCATACACAAGACCAACAATCACCCTTTCTTCTGCATCATCTCAACAATGGGTGGCACCCGAAGCATTGTTAACAAAGGCCAAGTGTAGGCAGCAAGCCTCAGAAGGGTATGTGGTAGACACTAGGGACACATCTTGCATTACACTGCCTTCCAAAGGAGAAAGCCATGAAGTTTACCTCTAGCTAACAAAAGGACAACAAACACTATGATTCTTATCTTTGCTTCTGAGACATCCCAGAAGACATTTATCCAAGTTTAATTACATAATTCAGTCTCAAGTCATGAACAGCTTTATAAGATACAATAATTAAGAAAAACTGATACTAAAGGGAAAATCTATAAAAAAAAAACTTTATGAGTATGGCCTAGATTCTATCTGTATTAACATCAGCATATCAAAAACTTGAGAGGGCATCACTGATATAAAGGAGAAAAGGATCCCATTGCAGCCACACAAGCCACCAATGGAAGTTCAATGAAAGTACTGAGGTGAATTTTTTTCTAATTTATTTTTATTTTATGGTCATTGGTGTGTTTTGCCTACCTATATGTCTGTGTGAGGGTATCAGAAGCCCTGGAATTGGAGTTACCAACAGGTGAGAGCTGCCGGGGGGGGTGCTGGAAATTGAATCTCCAGGTCCTCTGGAAGTGCAGGAAGTGCTCTTAACCACTGAGCCATCTCTCCAGCCCTGAGGTGGATTTTTTAACTACCCAATTATGGAAGGAGTAAATCCTTAAATTACAAATCATACCATAAACCAAAACCCAGAACTTCAACCACTGCTTCTACTGCTTCAACGTCATTTCAGAAAAGGTGAGTGTGAATTGTGTGACTCACAGGAGCGTTTTTATTGCTCCAAAACTGTTAGATACAGCAATAAAACCCTATACTTACCACAACAGGAGGCTGTGTAGGAAGTAGGGCGGGCCTGTGCTCCTTCATCCTTCCCCTCTCACTGTTCTCTCGCCTCTGGTCTCCCATTCCACGACACATCAGAGAGCCTCCTCGCCTTCCTCCCCGCCGGGAACCATAACGTCCCTGCTTATGCTGTCGCTCTCTTTCTTCAAATTCAAGCAATGCAGCTTTGGCTTCTGCCGAAAGCTCTATGTAAAAAGATGAACAGGTGTTAAATGCAGCCCATACTACATATATCTGTGGAAAGAGAACAGTAAGAACCAAGTAGCAATCTCTTGAAACATGAATCATCTATCAATCTTAAAATGTTTTCACTTTCACAGTGTGCCAAGTGAATCTAAAAAGCAGCCAATATTTACAGAGCATTACAGTTGGAAACTCTCCTCCTCTACCACTGGGTTACAATTAGACCAGTAAGAAAATGCCACTAGCCAGGCATGGGAGAACATACCTTTCTTTAGTCCCAGCACCTGGGAGGGGCAGTCAGAGCTACCCAGAGAAACCCTGTCTACAAAAACGAGNGGAAGGAAGGAAGGAAGGAAGGAAGGGAGGGAGGGAGGAAGGGAGGAAGGAAGGGAGGGAGGAAAGAAAGAAAACAAGAAAACAGAAAAGAAAATGCTACTAATGAGTAATGGCACAGAATCAGGAAAAAATACTCTGAGTGTTCTGATGTAAATCAAAGCCACTACAGACCTTCTTCTAAAGCAAAATTATTAAAGATAATTCCTAAAGAATAAACATTGCATTTCATTTTAAACTTTTTATTCATTAGTATATATGCCAGGCTATAAAAAGACCACTGTGTGTCCATGCAGTCAGATATGGACACCATGTCAGAAGAGAAGAAAAGCCATGCAAAGAAAAGCTGGCTACTTTAAACACTGCAGGAACTTCAAATAGCCACTTGTGTCTCTCCCATGCTTCAAGGAACAATGAACATGGGCACAGACCCTAAGAACCTTCCAATAGAACATTATTCTAAGCCCCTAAGGTGGAAGAGCCCTTTCATCCAAACAGGGTCCCTTTCTTTTACAGTAGTGTCTAAATGTGGCAAAACATCTTTTAATAGTAAACGTGTATTTTGTCAAAACATCACTAACACTACTGGAAGCCTTTCTTCTCTACTGGGGAGAGATTTTAATAATCTGGAAGTTCTGATTCCTTTTCTTGAAAATGTTGATATGGTATCCCATCTCTTTCAAATGAATATGAACCTACTAGAAAGAAAACGTAATAATGTCGCTGTAACCAGCAGAGATTTTTATTTCAATCTTGACTACATGATTGTTTCACACATACATTTTACACAGTGAATCAGCAATTATTTTTCTAGTGGTTCTGAGTGTCAAGATTAATTTTACTATCCTCAGTAATAAAATGGTTTCAAATGACATCTTTAATCAGCAAGGAAAAATGCTCTCCTCCAATTGAGACAAGCTGTCACAAAAGGTCACCAAAATATGACAGGATAGAAATTACATTTGTAACTTCAACTGAAATGTTAATTTCCCCATAAGTGTTTTCTGAACTATGTCCAGATCCTAGAGTAAAGAGATATATCATAAAGTAACTATAATTATACTATCCTACCCCTTTCTTAACTAGTAACATATTTGCTTCCAAATACTAGAATAGCTAGAAATGGATACATACTTAGGAATACAGTTTGGCAAATCAAAATGGCAAATCTCAAAAGATAACTGAACCCACCAAAAATTTCAAAAACAACAAAAAACAAGGACCATAGTATTAACAGGTGAGTATGTGGCTACTATCATTAACAACTCCCACTGCCACTAGAACAAAGGTTCTTCCCTAAGGTCTTTGGTCATCAGTGAAGGCAGCTAGGGTGTTAGTTCAACAGAACTCGATGTAAGGATTGCCAAGCAGTTCTTTAAGCTAAAGCAATAAAAAGTAATTTAACATGATGCATGTGGCCAGTGAGGCTGAACAAAAAATCATAGAGTGAACAAAAAGCTTAGCTTCAAAAAATAAAAAGCACTTTCCCTCCCAGCCCACACTACTTTCAAAGACTGCCCAAGTACACATCTGCTTCCTTGAGCAAGAGAAGCTCTTTACTTCCAGGTTCAGCCTAGAGAAAAAATGGTCAAAGTGTCCATGTGTAAAGCACACCCTGGCATTTTCATATACAATGAACAAACCGTTTACACACTTGGTCTAGCAATCTTGCTCAATTAGGCTCTACCAGAGTATTACTAGTGACATTATCTGAACAGAATAATTTATGTTCTGAATTCATAGTTGTGTGTCATCCTTGGCAAAACACAAAAAGGTATTTCTTAGCCAGTTTTCTGTAAGGTTAACTTATAGAATCCTGACTGAGAAAAAGGATAATCAATTAAGTAAGACTAACTTAAATGAAAGCCCCAAAATTTACTTTTAACCCAGCCGGAAGCAAATACCCCAATCAATAACTGAGATACAGCTCTTTAATAACAGTGGAGAGAGTCATGTGTGTGAATTAGTGCTCTTCACACGAGGCAACATTGTGTTTGAAAGTGACCAAACTCCCTTCTAGATCTCAAAAAGAACTCATCACTTCACACACATGCTTTCAGAGTTAGAAATGGGCGGTACCATGGCAGCATCTGATTATTCTTTAAAGAACAAAAGATTCTCAACATCAATTAAGGCTATCTATCACTAAGGTAGTAAGCTGGTATTTGTGGGCTGCAGAAATGGATCAGGAGTTAAGAATACTCACTGGCTGCTCTTCAAGAGCACTGGGGTTCAATCCCAGCAACCACTTGGTGGCTTATTACCATCTCCAACTCCAATTCCAGAGGACCTGGGTTCAATTCCCAGAGGCCACATGGCCACTCATAAGCACCCCAATTCCACTTCCAGGGGATCCTGCCCCCTTTTCTAAGCTCCAGAAGCACTAGCACACACACATGATACACATACACATATTCAGGCAAACATTCAAAACACACAAAAAATAAATAAATCTAATTTTTAAAAGTTTTTATTTGTAAACAAAATGACAAAAATAAATAAATCAACTGTCCAAAAACTATATATCACCAGAGAACACAGGGTCTCTAGTAGAAACACACTTTTATCTCAGTATAAAAGCAGGCAAACTGCTTTACAATTCAATAAACTCCATATTGGGACTGGAGACACAAGCTAACAGGTCCAGCTCTCTTTCTCACCAAGTTATGTATACACCAATTCTGTCTGGGAAAGTGCGAGCCCTAACAGGAAGTTCTTTCTTTCAGGAAACCAGTCTTCTGATGGGTGGTGATATCTTTGCATATTGAGAATGACCCCAACTTTGAAGTTATTGGTAAACAGGGTCTCACTATGTTAGCCCTGGCTGTCCTGGAACTCACTATGAAGACCAGGTTGGCCTCGAACTCACAAAAATCTTCCTGCCTCTATCTCCAAAGTGCTAGGATTAAATGCATGTTCCACCACCACTCAGTGAAACAAAACTTTACTTTGTCCAATTACCTAGCCAAATTACCACATTCTACAAAAATACTCCTAGTCCTTTTTAGAAGAACAGTAAATAATCCAATTATTTACCCTTAGAGCACTGTTTCCAAGCCCTCTCCTCCCCAGAGTTCCAAGGGTGTAACTTGTCTACAACAAAACAACACCCCAAGCCTTTGTCTCTGAAGACAACTAGTTACAGGTGTCAGGTAACTTGAAAAGAAAGCAGACTTGACAGATTTCTGAATAAAGGAAAGTATAAATAACTCAGAAAAGAAAGGAAGAAGGCAAAGATCCTGAAAAAGGGATGTACTAAACAAAAGTACGAATACAGAAAAATGGAATGTTTCAGGACAACCATACTCACATCCTCGGAAGGAGATAAAATGAATACTAACAACTATGACAATGAATTGGAACTATGTTAGTGGATGAGGACAGCTTAGTGTTCACCCAGAGAATTTGTATGTGCCCCTGAAACATGCTGCTTGCTCCTATTTAGTGGCAAAAAAAAACACAACCATGTTGAGTTTTGAATGAAAAGGGCCTTATAGGTTAAGGAGTGGGGGAAGCCCCAAGTGAATCAAGGAATCCAGGGCCAACTGACCCAGGGAAAGTTGGCAAAAATCATTACGCCCATGTGGGCTAGGCTCAAGAGGAATGGCAAAACTTTCCTTTGAGTCAGAGTCCAAGTATGAACAACTGATCTGTGTAGACAAAGGCTATCAGCTTCCTTCTCCCAGATATTTATAGCCTAAGACTTCTCCCCTATACAGATTTCCTACCAAGATTAGCTAGCCCCTTTCCCTGTGCTCAAAATAATGAAAAGGTTGAGGTTCCAAGTAGCTGGAGGTAGCTCAAGGTAATGTTAGAACCTCACCTAACCCCAGCTTCACTATATGTGTGTCTGTCTTTTCTTCATTCCCTAACTGTTCCTAGCCAGGGTTCCAGGCTCCAAGCTTGGAAAGACAAGGTACATAAGCTCAGATATTTGAATGCTTGATCTCAGTTGGTAGAACTGTTTGGGAAGGATTAGGAGATGTGGCCTTGTTGTACAGGTGTGTCACTAGGGGTAGGATCTGAGGTGTCAGATGACTCACACCATACTAATATGTCTGTGCTGCTCTGGCTCCTATCTGTGGATCAGGACTTGAAATCTTAGCTGTTCCTGCCACCATGTCTTTGCTTTGCCATCATGAGCTCAAACTCTCTAAAACTATAAGTCCAACAACATTTTTTTGTAAATTGCTCTGACCATAGAATTGTCACAGTAATAGAAAATAACTAATGCAAACCAATACACATATATACAGAAAGACAAAGACAGACAGACAGTCAAGACAGAGACATACATCATCAAGGTAATGATGAGGCCTTGATCTTGATTTTTACTTTGACCCAAATAGAAAGGCAGGTAGACCCTGCCTGCTGTCCTGTGAGCCTTGCCTTCCTCCTTAGAAAGTCAAACCCTGGTACTCCTGTTCTTACAAAGTCCAAGGAGCACACTGAAAATACAATCTTCCTGGGCACTGCCTGGATCTAAAGACTCAAAATGGCTACTTTCAAAAACCCAAGTGTCTAGAAAACAAATGCTTCAACCACTAAACAACACTTCCAGGCCATGGGGTGACCGTGGCACTCCAATTAAACCCAATGATCAAGAGGAAAATGACACAAACTGTAGGTGGGGTAGGGTCACTGCTGTCACCTAGCAACAGTCTGAGGAAGGTCTTCAACAACAGACTCTTAACATTCAGTTAATGATCTCTATAAGTTAATCACTGAACACTCAGGAACAAGAGACAAAGAGAACCCAAAAGGATGACTACAAGGACTTTACAAGTGCAAAATAAAACCAATTTAGCACTGGCTACCTGAGGGACAGCCTAGTAGATAATAGCCAGTATCCCTGCCAAGCATCCCCATGCCACACCTCAGTACAGTCAGAAACACAGAGCATGAAGGAGAGTAGCTTTAAGCCATATACTCCCAAGGAAAACTACTAAAAAAAATACTTTAAAATATTTCACTCAAACACTCACAACACAGAAGTGGTTGTGTGGCAGAATGACAAACATAGCACATCTGAGCACCAGCCTCCCATGTATCACACACCCTCACCAACAATCACAGGAAGATATGGAGGGATCTGCAGTAAAAATGAAGATGGGGGAAACAGGCCAGAAAAAAGGGGGGGATTACCCACAGGTCAAAACCAAAAATTACCCAAAGTTTCTGGAATGTTCCTTCTTTCTCTAGTTACATCTGAGAGCCTAATAATTGTTCCTTCTTTCCTTTCAGTTTTGAAACGCAATCTTCCAGATTCTTCATCATCGTCATCTTCTTCATCTGACTCTTCTTTTATGTCTTTCTGGAGTTCTAAGGTTTCCATTCCTCCCTACAAGCAGACAGGAAAAACAGGGACAGGTAAGTCCATAGCCACTTAAAATCCTAGAAAAAGGCTATGTGAAACATGAAGCCAACTCCAGTGGGAGGAAAACTTCAAATATTAAAAGAAATTTACTTTTAGAAAACCCTCAAGTTCCTGCCTGTGATTAACACATGAGGACCCACCTCCACACTGCTGCTACTCGTACTTGACAGAACAGACATTGGCTGAATATCCCTACTGCCTTACATCTAATCCAGAGCACAGCAGAATTCCCACACAACTTAACTTGCATATGACTACAATGTAAACTAACATCTGTGACACTAGAGTTAGCAGCACAAAATCCATCTTGTAGCTGCAATGGCTACTTTCAGCCACATAAGCTGAACAGTTCAGTCCCCAACCACATACTTTGACCTTTCGTCAGCTGTCCCTGTCAGTTTTGGAGTTTGTGGCTGCTTGCTTCTGTTCTAGCCTTCACAACACTTCTTCATCACAAACCCTCCCCTTCCTATTTACTTCACGCTTGTTGTTTAGTGTTAACTTACCACACACTTAGTGCTGAGACCAGTAAAAGACAAAATCATTTCTTCTGCCACTTCTCTAAACTAAATAAAACCAATTTATTTTAGCAGAGTCCCTTACAAAAACTCCCTCCAGTGCCAACCTGAAGTAAAGCACATTTTTCATACAATTCTTCCTTCTGAGTTCCTGAGCACTACTACCTCCCTCTTAGGTCAGTCTCAGTAGCACACTGGCAGATGAAGACAAGCATGCACTGAGTACAGGGTTCATTTAAACACTCTCTACCAGCGTAATAAAAAACACAGCTTGCCTTTTCATTGACAAACACTCTCTACCAGCGTAATAAAAAACACAGCTTGCCTTTTCATTGACATGAATGAATGATTCTTTACTCTTAAAAGAAACAAAGACACACTATTAGAAAATACATAAGAAGCTAAACCTACAGACTATCAATGTAAATTTCCTTTCCCATACATTCTCAGTGTGAAAAGCTAACTATAAGTCAGAATCTATAATAGTACAACTGGTTCTGGGAATACAAATGCCACTTTCAGTATGACTATTACTTTTCAGTGCTGTGAGGTACAACATGCTGGGAAAATTCTGCAGCCCCAGAATTTCACATTCTTGTTAATGTAACACTACCTTTCCTGCATCACTGTATAAAATCTGAAAATAGAGTAAGTCGGATCTATGATGAGTCCTCAAGGCACCAAGGCCACAATGTCCCCGTTGTAGCTCTGCTTAGGCAGGACTGCTCTCTGTTAGCATGTACCCAGTGACTGGAAATTCCGTTCAGAAGCAGATTCAGACCTGAGAGGTCTAGAGTGGGACCTGAGAGTTCACATTCCTCACAAGATCCCAGGGAGGCCAACTCTTGGTACACAGACCACATTCAGTAATATGCCACAGCAAAGAAATCATATCCACCAAAGCAAAAACCTTATTGTAGCAGTTATAATAACCACATGATTACAATAGATATAAAGAAGGGATTACTAAAATTTGGTATTAATTAGAAAATCACCACCAGCAAACTAGAATCAAAAAGAACATCTTCAATCTGAGAACAAAACTTAAGCTCGCACTTAGTGTCTTGGCTCCCAGCACTAAATATAAAGCAAGAAAGTCTGCTTTGAAGCTAGTCTTCTGCTGTGAGTAGCACTTGCACCAAGTCAGTAAGGCAGAGGAAATAAAAGGATTCTGATTACTGTGAAAGAAGTAAAATGTTTTTATTAACAAGTAAAATTATTAAAATTAAAATAACCTAGGGGCTGAAGAGACGACTCAGTGGTTAAGAGTACATACTGCTCTATCAAAGGATCTAAACTGAGTTTTCAGCACCCACATCAGGTGACTTACGAACACTAGTAACTCCAGCACAGGCAGACCATACACACTCTTCTGGTACGCTTGGGCACATGCACTCATGTAAATAACCAAACACACACACACACACACACACACACACACAGAGCAGTATAAAAATAAAACCTTTAAAAATTAAAATAAACCTAAAATAATGAACCTACTTATTTTGATCTAGAGACACATGGCCATCTCTATGAAAACCCTAGCAGGACTTCTAGCAGATACTGACAAATCCAATACACAAAAGAATCTTAGAAAAGAATAAAGTTGGTAGGTTTGCACTACCTGGTTTCATGTTCCATTATTCCAACTTGCTGTAGTTCTAACATACGGACTTTATAAAAACAATTTAATGGAGTAGAAGTGCCTGAGGGTAAAAAGTCAGTTGATAACACAAAAACTACACTGATGGGAAGGAAAGCCTTCAAACCAGTGGAAGAGCTGGAAAAACCATTTTTATTTAAAAGCAATGGATTGCTCTCATACTTCAAATGCTATTAGACAAGGCAGTCTCTAGCTCTAAACTAAGAGTAGCCAATGACACAAAGCTTCCACAAGAAAAGAGCAAGCCAATTTTATAGTCATGGGGTAGTCAAAATTGTCTTAGGTCAAAAAAATCACTTGATCATCATTCAAATTATTTTCTACTTTAAAAAATAAATTTGAATACTGGGAAGATCACTCAACAGAAGACCCAGGAGGTCTGATGTCCTCTCTTTTGACCTCCAAAGGCACTGTACACACATGGCACACCAGCATGTATTATAGACAAAACTCCCATATAATAAAGACATTTTTAAAAACTTAAATTTGTTTACAGCAATATCACCCTGAACACACCTTATCTTATTTAAAAAGCTTAAATTTAAGAAAATTAAACATAATTTGGAGGTTCAGAAAATTTTTTTCACAATCTGCCAATGGACTTGATATCTAGAATATATACACACTATCTATTAATCTATTATCTCGATTATAGACACTAAGAAAATAAACACAAATTATATTGTCTATGTAGAGTACAAATATATAAGCGATCTATTTTGAAGACCATATACAGTCTATAGCTTATATAAATAAGAGATAACCTACTTTAAAGAAAAGGCTTAAATCCCTAAAGCCAAACCAATGGACTATATAATATATAAGGTCTAAAAGAATATATGAACAGTACTCAGTATCATTAGCCAAAGAAATGCAAACAAAACCCACAATGATGCAGTCATTGAAGGGCTGAAGGAAAAAACTGATACCAAATAAGGAGGAACAATGAGAACTCTCACCAGATGAAGGGTATAAAATGGCACAATTGCTTCTGGAAAACCATTTCGTAATTACCTTAAAATAGATTAGATAGATAGAAGATAGATAGATGGATGGATGGATGGATGGATGGATGGATGG
>LOEQ01000734.1:300696-313136 GCA_001685075.1 Bramus lutescens | reverse complement strand
ATAGATAGATAGATAGATAGATAGATAGATAGATTAGACAGACAGACAGACAGATAAAGATAGATAGATAGATGATAGATAGATTGATAGATTGATAGATAGATAGATAGATAGACAGACAGACAGACAAACAGATAGATAAACAAGCACCATGCTAGTCTAGCTCAGTAATTCTACCAATACCTAACAACAAACCAAAAATGTATATCCACAAAATGGTGAGCATTCATCCATAACACAACAAAAAAAAAGAAAAGAAAAAAACCACTAGAAACAATAAGGCATATCAATAAACAGAATAATTGAATTAATTCAAAACTATGTTAAGCAAAAACAGCTATGTGAGGTTATGAGGTTATGGATATAGCTCAGTGGCATATCCCTCGTTTAACATGCTTGAAATTCTATGTTCAAATCCAATATCACAAAAACAAAAGGGGAGCAGGTAAACACTAAGGTGAACTTCTAATATAATTAGATCAAGTAGGGTGGGAGATACAACAGTATCAGCAGCTGTAAAGCCAGGACTTTAAGAAAAAAGTCCAGTGTTTCCGAGCTTAAGCCATCTGGCATTGGGTGCCAATATCAGGGCTTTAAAAAACTCCTCTCACCTTATCTCTGAGCCTTTCCTTAAGTTGAATATGACTTTTTGTACTTTGTGCCTCACGATCACTCTTTGAAATAAATTAAAACTTAGGGGGGAAAAATGAGATCAGTGTAAGACTCTTAACCCCAACTGTGCAATTGTTGAAGAATGTGTCTTATTGGGTGCTAATATCAGGGCTCTAAAAGACTACTTAGATCTTTTTCATTTTGAGTTTGTTCATATTCCTTCCCCAGATATTTTATGAGAATCTCCTAATAAACACTACTATTAACTTTAGTTTACAATGAAAACATTCTAACTCAATTAGAAATTCCTATGACCTCATTAGCTGAAATCCTATCAAAACACTTCAGGAAGCTCCCTACGATCTTATTTAAACTTCTCAGCATCCTGAAATATCCTCCTGTGTCTTTACAGATACATGCCTCTTATAAAGACATATAATACAGTGTGACTAATGCTGGAAGGGGTTCTTATCTTTTCCCTGGGAGTCTTTCTTTTAATTCCATGCAATCTGTCTGTCTCTATGAACACCAACTCTGCTTCATACTTGTTTATCCTGAAATTCTTTCTTGTGGTGAAGTCAAGAATCCCAGCTTCACCTAACTAGAAGGAAGTCTCAGAAAAGAAATTAGGCTGCTGTAGGTGGTTGTGCAGAGCTGTGTTCCTGACTTGCACCCCACAGCTGCTGACAAGATGGTAAGATGGGTATATACATGAATAAAAACTTATAATCATTTGATATCGATATGATTGACTCACTGAATATAAACTATTACTCTGCATGCATGTGTGGGAGGGGGTGGTATGCACACACACACATGCCAGAGGAGGTCTCTGGGTGGCTTCTATCAATCTCTCCCTTAACCCCATAGACAGGACCTTCTATCTTACCAGCAAACTCTGAGGATTCACTTGTCTATATAACACTCCAATACTGGCATAACAGAAAGCTCTGGTCATGACTAAATAATCCCACAGTCTAAAAGCAAACACTATGGCTACTTTATCTTCATCCAGACTTCTATTTATTTTTAGAATTAAAAGAAATTTAGATACAGAAGAGTATGGCAGAGCTGAGAGCAAAACATATTGCCTAGCACTTTTTACTTAATTAGATGTATCTTCCCATGCTGGACAGCAAAAGGAAGATATGAGTTCCTCTCTTATGGGGCCACTATGGTAACTTAATGGAATGTTTACACTGCCAACACACACATGTACTAGGGCTTTGAATCCATCTTAGATTATCCCTTTAAATAAATTCATTAAAGTAGAAGTGTTGAGTCTAAGGACAACATACTTAAGGGTTGTTGGGTCTGTCAAGGACAGTGGGGGTGTTGAAAACTAGGAAAGTGGTCTAACACAGACTCGTGGAAGATATGGAAAGACCAGGACTTGGTGGAACTGGGCTGAATCATGAGTCATCTCCCCAGCAGCAGCACTTCCCTGAGGCCATGCGGCAGGGCCCTGTGATCATATCCAGAGGGATCTATGCTTAAGTATGGACTCAACGTAGGACCTCTATTCTGACCTAAACAGATCTGCCCTGGAAGAAGAGCCTTTCTTTCAAGGTAACTGGGTACAGGAGCACACCTAGACAGAGATTGATTCTACAACAAAGACCAAGTAGTTACCTGCTCACAAATATGCAGAATCCAGAGAAATGGGTTTATGACATTTCTAGTACACATTTCCCAACAAAGACTACATCTCCCAATAATCTCAGGTTCTGCCAATATTAAAATAGATTTAATCCTTACCTTACTGAATATATTTTCATGTGCTTATAGCTCATTTGTTTATCCTACAGGGACACATGTGTCATATGCACCAAACTTCTCCTTTCTAACCTTTGACCACCCAAGGACTTCCTTGGCAGCTTTTCAGTTGCTCTGAAAACTGCTTTCAGGTCTTGATTTCTATCTCAAGCATCCCTGTAGGCCTGAGCAAACTGGGTGAACAGTGTGCTGGGGAGAAAGATATTGAAAGCTATGAGGCAACCAGGCTGCCTGCCCTGGGTCTCCAATTTTGCCATGGGACCATGGATTAGACACCTTTTTCTACAACTACACAATCAGGGTGAATAGTCTCTTCCACTAGTCTTAGTTTGTTCTCTATGTTTTAACTTATTTCAAAGAGTGAGAATAAGATACAAAGTACAAAAGAAAAAGTTCAAATTCTGCTTAAGGGAAAGGTTCCTGTTTTATACCTAGCACTCACGAGGTAAGGTTGGGAGGAGTCTTTTAAACCCTAATATTAACACCCAATGCAAATAAAATGGCTTAAGCCAGGAAACACTGGCTTCTGCTTATCTTTTTCTCTGGCAGGCAGGAAAGAACATTAAGGAAATTATTGGAGGAAACAAATGTTAACTTCTAAGAAAGTTCCCAGGGCTAAGAAGATTTTATAACCTGTTATAGACCTAGCCACAGTGCCTACCAATTCTCAGGAGAGAACAGCTCAGACCAACCAGAGGCCCACTGTTCTTTCAAGAGTACTTCAGGGGTCATTTCTTCAATTCAGCCTCAGCCATAGATCCTTCCCAACAAGCCCCTTCCATACTCCTGGGATCTGTCACTTTTTGCTGTGCATAACGGTAATTTTTAACAACTTCTTCCTATGGGGGTAGAAACCCAGGATTGTCACTGTTTCTTCAACACCTAAGACAGAAAACCTTGCATTGTTTCTTGAATAATGGTCCAAATTAGCTAATATTAACTAACTAAAATAATTACAGCACTGATTTCAAGGCACTGATAACAAAAGTCAGCCCTAAAAATCACTTTCAACACTACTACTTGGGCCAGCTGCTATATTCAGCAGGCGAAGCACTTGTTTGTTGCGGGAGCTCCTTCCGCTCCTTCAGCCAATAGCCGCTGAGATACCNCCCTTTAATTCCCAACTGGTGTGGGATTGTTTATGACTTACGCCTTCACTTGTTGTAAAGGCCTGACCCTTCAAAACCCACAAAATGGTAAAAGGAGAGAAGAGATTCCACAAGCTGTCCTCTGTCTGACCAGATATGTGCCATGAAGAGACACTTATAGGCAAACACACACACACACACACACCATAAACACACAATAAAAACAAGCATTTAAAAAGACAAGCCTTGCTGATCACAGGCACCACAACTCACCTCTCTAGGCACAGGCTTGGGTTTCTACTATAATGCACAGTTCACACATGCATCACCTTTGCACTAATACTTAAGAAAAAAATTCTTGTTTTAAATCTGGAAGGAAAGAAACTCAGGAAACTGTAGAAGTTGAACAAGTACCTCGTGGGTCTCAGAAGCAACCTGGGAATCAGTAATCTCATCTAAGTCATCTTCAGCCTCACAGTCTTCCCGCACTTGCAGCCCTTGTTGCCCACCATAAGCCTGCAAGTATTCTTCATCCTAACGGCCATTAAAGAGAAGAAACATTTTTCTCACAAAGCTTTTGTGTGTTTTCAACCACTTTTCATGTACAATTCATGCGGAGTTACTCTAACACACTCTACTGTGGTGATGGCCTGACCAAGCATACAGCATAGGAGCTTCTTCTGCAAGGTCATACAAACCAAGCATACATGGTGGTCCAGAAAGGAGAATAACAATGGCTCAGCTTCATAACCAAGCCCCTGCTGCGCCCAAATGAGAAAAGCCTTACAAAAACCAGGCTTATGTGCTCACTCAGTTACCCCTCGACAACTTAAGGTCAACAGAAACATTAGGAGCAGGGCAATTTGACAGAGCAAAGTGCTTTTCAGGCATCACATTACAGTGGAATACTCATCAGGCCTTTTATTCCCTTGGGTGAAAGGATGATTCCACGTTTTTCATGAAATGGAAAGGGCTTATCAGTAGGCAAGTTTGTCCCTTTTGGGCTGAGGCAATGTAGCAGGCAAGGTGACTGGAGATCACCACACTGGCAAGAAAGCAGACTGCTGCTGGCATTACCAACAAGTAATGAGGTAGGGAAAGCTGACCCACCTGCTTCTCAAGACGATCCTAACACTGCATTCCACTCTGCACAAAAATTATTAGCATCCCATCAAAAAAAAGTGGAGATGCTAATCAACATTTCAGCCAAATAACACAATGGAATAGTCTGCTACTCTCTACACAAATGGTAAATTTAAACTCGATTTTATAAAACAAAGTTTTATGAAATCTCATTTGGTGCTGACGTCACAGTGAATACACCTCATGTAACCAACAAATACTATTCTGTTGGCTACTGAACAATACAGCTCTTGCTGCTACCAGAGTGAAAATTGTAAGATGAAATTATGTTCATCAACAATAATGCCTGCAAAATTCACTTAACACAACAGAACAGCTATACTGACCAGTCTTCCAACATCTCTGGGATTTCCCTTTCTTCACAGGTGACACAATCCCTTCTAGTTACAAAGTCTGTGGTCTTAAGGATTCTATGGCCAGCTCTTTAACAAATGCATGGTTTTATAGGTGGGCTCTCACAAGAAAGCACATGCTTGTGAGGGTCACATTTCAGAGTTAAGTCTAGCTTTAGAGAAGAGGCTGACAAATTCTGACTAGGACAAGGAACCAGTTTAAACCACTCGACAAACTTCACACCCCTAGGGTAGATAGGGACACGATCTCTAGCATCTTTACTGGTAAAATGACAATACACACCTCAGAAAGAGTCTGAGACAATGCCTGGCTGCTGGACAAGATCAAAGCATTCCACAGCTTAATTCTGATCTCTTCCCACCCAGGGCAGTCACTTCAGACACTACCACTGTGGTATCCATGAAGAAAAAAAAATGATAGCTGTGGCTCTAATACCAAATAGTAAGGCAGGCTGCCACTGTTCACTGAACATTCAGCTGTGAAATACTAGCAAACTCAGAATTTCTAAATGACATATTAAAGGTTTTGAGTTTTTAAATTTTGAAAAAATTCATTTTAATGCAAAAGAGTTTTTTAAATGTTTGAAGTGGAATATTTTACTCTTTTCAATACCTGAATCTAGGACCACAGGATGCTGAATTACTTAGGTTGATTTTGTATTATTCCTGGGACTTTATGTGGTCCTAAGTTGGACAACAAAATATTTAATAAGAAAATTTTTCACTGATTATAAGTTCACAAGACAACAAGTACCACATTAGTGGCTGAGCAAAGTCACCTGCACACACTTTCCATGCTTTTTATGGTTAGTAAAGATGTGCTGACTATTTAAAGAATAAAAGAACCAAGAAATGAACAGCTAATGTCACAAATGAATAGCAAACAGTCAAATACAAGAAAACAGCAACATTTTCAAAAGACCTTGGTTAATTCAACAAGCATGTTAAACTACAGTGTCTCACATAAGCAAGCACACCAGTATCAAAAGACACTGTCCATGTACTGAAAGACTGATTACTAAATTACATCATTATAGGACCACAGACAGTAGGCTCCATGATGCTGTTTCATGACTCTACTGACCACATACTTCCTAAAGAATAAGCCTCTACCTCCTGAGACATCAAAGCACAGTCATGACTGAACCAAATATTTTCAGGCTCTTTATCATCAATCACTTGTAAAGCAGACTATACACATAAAAGACCAAAATTCATTAATTGTTGGCTGCAGTCCTCAAATGCAAGCACATGCTAAACGATGACTCCAAAAGTGAGAGCACTACTCCTACCAATAAGAGTTCTTTTTATAGGTCCTGATCCTACACATCTCCAACGCATCTCAGCAGCCTCATCTCCACTCTGCCTTCATGGGACCCCAATGAAAGGAAACCCTTAGGCATTACACAATGCAGCAATAACATCTTTCCAGCATGAATGTCATTAGGTGATTTTTTCAAAAAACAAACATCTTCTGGTAATGTACCATTATGATAGATGGCCAATCTTATACCAGTACCTCTTCTTTTCCTGGTGTTTAATAAAAATAAACACTACCTACCAAAGCCATCATTCTGAAATAAAGACCAGCACCATCTTAGCTTGCTGATTACAGATAACAAATTATGTGTGACATTTTCTAAACTAACCTCAACCTCTTTATTCAGGTTTAGACAGTTCTTAGTAAGAAAGGGATGAATGAAAACAGGACATCAATCACAGTGGAATATTAGCACCTTAAAGATGTCTTTAGCAGGTCAATAATCTTTTCACCTTAGAAGGACTTTATCAGATCTTGTCTAAAGCCTGGATAAAAGCTCTGCATTAAGTACTTCTAACATTGACAGTGTGCCTCTACCACACAAAGCTGTTTTCTTCCTTAGGGTGCAATCCTCAAGGTCACAATTCTTTGCAGCCTTCCAGAATGACAAAGGAGCATTAATGCTGGCCAAACAAGCTGTCAACACAAACTTTGTCATAGCTCTGATAAAGAAACTGGCAGACAGTGATAATAAGGTCTAATTTCTCTCCTTCCCATGGGAGGTAAATAGATTTCAAATCAGTCTAGAAACCTATGTGCAGGAAGCCATGTTATCTTTGGCCATTCAAAAGAGAAAAGACTCACTGTAAATTCATCTAAAGGCTCATTGATTTCAATGTCCAGCACTTCATCATTGTAGAGTTGCTCCTCCTCTGGCTCATCCCCATATTCTATTTGGTCTTCTGTCAACTCAGGATCATGGCCTTCATATTGTCCTTCCTCTGGGTACTCTTGAGTATATAGTTCTTGTTCCTCAGGTTTATGGTAGGCTAGTTCATCTTCTCCTTGTTCATACTCAGATTCCTGCTCCCCGGATTGGTCGTTGGTATTGTCAGACAGCTCAAATGATGTAACTATGCCAGAGGTGGTATTCAGACTGATGGTGACACCCTGAGAACTAGAAGACAAAACACAGTGAAAGAAATATTGAAAAAAAAACATATAGAGAGGAAGCACAAAGCTGCATCATTACATAATTGAGTTGCGATGCTCAAACAACCACTGGTTACAAGTAATCCCAATGGGTGAGTACACTCTTAACAATCCATGAAAATACAGCTGCTCTAGATTCCAAATGGCCCAGGGCCACTGCCCCACAATGCAGACAGCATCTCCATTTGTCAGCTCTGCTTTCTGACCAAAAGAATGAAGTCAGCCTGATGAAGAAGCTGGTCTAGTTGTCAAACATCCAAGACATGAGCCTAAACATTTTGAACCTTCATCTACACTTAATTTTTTTTCTTTTTTTGGAGACAGGGTTTTCTTATGTAGCCCTGGCTGCCCAGGAACTCTGACTCTGTAGACTAGGTTGGCCTCAAACTCAACAATCTGCCTGCCTCTGCCATTTGAATGCTGGTAATTAAAGGTATCTACTTTTATAGAATGAAACAGAGGAAACCTGGATGGTATAACTGTCAACAGAAAACATGAGTACTACTCAATGATCAGAAAATCATAGGATTATTTTTAAGGCTTATTTAAATTTATTTATTGTATGATTGCCTGCATATAGTATTTGCACTGCATGTATCCTGGTGCCCACAGACCAGAAGAGAGTATAGGATTCCCTGGAATTATAGGTGATTGTAGGTAGGCTGATTTAGGAGCTGGAAACAAATCCAGATTCCTCTGCAGGAGCAGTAAGTGTTCTTAACTGTTGAGTCATTTCTCCAGCCCCCACCATTAGAATGTTGAGAACAATTTAGTTTCCTTTTAAAAAGATGATGCAAATTGTAAGGTCTTCTCTAATAAAATCAAAACATAAAACTCAGTATCAAAGTACATCTCAACATTCAAATAAATGTATACTAATCACAACTATATTAAAAAATAAGTAACTGATACACCACCAGCTATAGTGGCTGAGGAAGGAGGACTGGCATGAGTTACAGAACACTACAATATGATCCTTGTCTCAAAAACTAAACCAAATAAATCAGCAATTTCTTCATAAGACAGGAAAAGGTCTTAAAGCCACAAAACCCACTAACTCTTAAAGGGCAAACATTTCAAGGTAAGAGTACAAATGCAGAGGCTGGAGATACAGCTCAGCTGTTGAGAACACTGGCTTGTTCTTCCAGAGGACTCAGTCTCTATTCCCAGCACCCATATGGTGGCTCACAAGCATTGGTACTTCCATTTTCAGAGGGCAAACAAGTAGTAAAAAGACATGCATTCAGGCAAAACACTACAGGAAAAAAAATTTTTTTTAATTAAACAAAAATATTAAAAAAAAAAAAGGCAGCCTATACAGCAATACAGAGTATACCATAGGCTTCAAGCTTCTGGTCAAACTCCAAAGATACATTTTAAGGCCAACTTCATTCAAAAGATCAAAATATAGTTCATGATATCAAAGAAGAGAATTGGCAAATGCATCTCACTGGTAAAATAATTTAAAACTATACTTTTAAGCCATAAACTATGTGAGAAAACAAGTTTCAAAGCTACAGCCTTTTTCATATGTTTTGCAATCATATTTATAACCCAAAAAGATGTGTGTATTTTTCTCATGTTTCTTCCTAAAACTGGAAATTTTTCTGAGTATTTCCAAGTACCTTTCCATAATGGCATCAATAAAAACTGTCTGAAAGGAAAATAAAGAGAGCAACATCAAACTGCAGTCGCCTGCATGAAGTGAGAGACCATTACACTCCATGCACACAAAGCACTGAGCCTTCAGAAACTGCTCTAACATAAATGACTTTAAGCTACTGACCTATTTATGGGAACAATCTATATGGTTTCCATATTAGAATACACCAATATCTCACTCAGAATGTAATGTATGTCAGAAGTCCAATACCACATTATTCAATTACTCATTATAGTTATAAAGTTTATAAACATGTCAATCAATGTACTTAAATATGGCCCAGTTTTCATGAGTTAATATTGAGCACCTGAAATTTTCTTCATCTTCATTATCACTCTGTAGAAGATCATCGTTCAGCTCTTCATCTGACAAATCCGACTGATTCTAATTAAAACAAGAAATCTAATTAATGTGTGTCACTTCCATAAAAAGAACTATTACCAAGCACAAGCTTACCATGAGAGGGTTGTTTCTAACCTCTTGCTGCTTGACCTCTTGACACCCAGAAGGTTTTTATTGTCTGGCATTGCCATAGAGAATCCAAAGAGCCCATACACAGACTACTGGCCAATCCCTGAGCAATTTTTAAATGACACAGGCAAATAAGTATCAAGGAGTTAAGTATAATGGTCAAATTTATTCTAATTCTAACATAAAAGAAAAAGATTAAGTAATACATACCTAGAAGGGTATCTGCTAAACAATTTTCCCACCTAAATACCCAGAAGAATGGCCATAAAATGACTAACAATGACAGAAACAAAATTCTGAAGTTCTCAAATAATGCATGCAAGAGATACAATTCCTATAAAAGCTGCTTTTAAGGACTGGAAATTAAACCAATTAAAAAAATATCTTTGGCTTCCCTATATAGATAACATGAAAATACAAGTAACAGCTCAGCTCCTTCAATATTATCACCCACCTAATTAATATGCAAAGACAGTTGAGTGATTTGCTAGAGTTCTAAATTCCAGCCTGGGTTAAATATGTCTCAATATTAGACTGGGGAGTAGGTCAACTTTCCTCCTCTACTAAAAGCATTCCTAAGTCTAAATGGGGCATACCCTTCCAAACGGTAGTCAAGTAAATCTCTCTCCTCTCTCTCTCTCTCTCTCTCTCTCAGGAGGGAAAAGGAGAAGAAACTGACTTGATTTTCCGCTCCTTAACTGAACAATCAGTCTGGCATCTGCATCTTGCAAAATAAGTTAAACTTGACTGTGTATTTTTTATTACAGTTACTTTTGATAGTCAAAAATAATTCTAAGAAAATTTATTAGCTCAAAAGGCCTCATCTACTTCTGAAGTCAAATAAGCTACCCAAAGCCATGCTTCCAACACAGCAGGATGGATTTGTATAAGAAAACACAGTAACTCACAGATCCAAAAGAAATCTGCTGTTTGTTAGTGATACAACCAGCCATCCAAAAGGGCCAGTTCTGAGAGTGAAGCAGATACTACACAGTAATCATGCCTGCTATGGACAAACCTAAGTTTACTCTCCAACTCAGCAAATAAAACCTTAGGAAATGCTTAAAAATTAGTAATTCAGTGAACTTCAAGGAAGGCGGCTTCAGTGTGTGTGAAACATTTGTATGTTTGCCTGTGTGTATGCTGTATGTTTAAACTGCAGGAGTCATTTCTGGGTGTATGCGAGTGTGTGCATGCACGTGTATGTGTGTGTGTGTATATACGCACAACGTGCGAAGGAACACATGTATTTAAACTTCAAGGAGATTCTTTGTGTGTATGCATTTGTGTGTTTAAACTCCTAACAACCAGTTTCAAAATCATTCAAGTAGAAATTTATCAAACAAGCAAACAGATAAAAAAATGAAATGAAATATATCTTATGATAGGTCCCAGTAGTTGTCAGTTCTGAGGATTGAGCTTTTCTGTCCACTTCCCTGGACAAGCTTTAATCCTCAAAGGGAAACACTAAAGCAGCAAGTCAGAGATGGCTTTCAGCAAATCCCACTGAACTGGAGCGAACTGTTTTTCAGGCAAGCAGAAAGGTTGAGAGAATTCTGCTCAAACTGTCAAGAAGAAAGCAAGACTTGGAGGTATAAAGGACAAAGAATGGCAGTGAGTGCTTGTGAAATCCTTTGCCTCACCTTCCCAAGAAGACAGAAAAATGTTCCCTCCAAAACTCCCAAGAATGAGGACTTTCCACAGGGTATCAAGGGTTTAAAGATGGGGACAAAATGGTCCTCAAACATTCTCCAACATTGGCACTTATGACAGAGACTCCTTGGTGACCCAAATACCTGTCTTGATATGGAGGTGACGCCAGAGTAAAACGGAAGAAAGAAGGATTTACAAACTAGCACCGTAGCTCCACCTCAGTCATCCTATCCTGTTCCTCAGTTTGCAGCCTTGCCTTTGCAACACAATTAAAACCCAGCCCTAGACACTCTCCACTGTCACGAGAGTCTACATGTCACTACAAAGACATACCTTTTTCCACCTGTTCCAGTGGAAAGCAAAGTGCAGGCACCCAGTGTCGTCACAAACAAGCAATAAACTTGCAAAATAAATACATTGAGAAAGGTCCAATCTTTACTAGAAATCAAATAATTATGAATTAAACAACAAGCAATCATTAAGATCAGTCACACTGACAGAGATTCTTTCTTAAAATCAGTATCAGACCTGTGCGAAAGAAAGGTGGCAGATACCAAGACACACTGTTATTAGGAACAAAAGTTAATCAAACATTTCCAGGAAGCAATTTGGCAATATAGAGTCTTGAAATGCCAAACCCTGAGACCAGAACTACACCAACAGACTGCCAAAGAAGATCCTTAAGCACATTAAGATTTATACATTAAAACATCATATCTGAAGTACTCTTCCAATCAAGTCAGGAAGGAGTGAGCGAGTAACTTTGAAGCAAGACCACCTCTCACTAAACACTGATGGCACTGGGTAAAGCCCCACCAGAATCAACTATACAATTCTCTCTTCTTCCTTGAGTTTCCACTCAAGTTTAATGTGAGTACATAACCAGAGAAACCAGCAAAGAAAAAGGGGTCAGATGAGGGGACAGTGCTAGAGAGGGGGATAGTAGACACAAGTGATATGAAGGGGAAAATGGGAATGGGGGACAACTTTATCTACAAAGGGAGAAAAAGAGGACAATATTGAAAAAGGAGGAAAGAGTGAGAATGAAAAAGCCAGAGAGAAACGCATTATTTTATGCTTACCTAAAAACACACATGTACTGCTGAGTGTGTTGGAAACAGACAGGCTTTTTGAGTTAGAAGCCAGCCTGGTCTACATAGTGAGTTCCACAACAGTCAGGACCTATTTAGAGAGACCTGTCTCCCAAA
>LOEQ01000734.1:280573-293949 GCA_001685075.1 Bramus lutescens | reverse complement strand
TATTAATCATAATTCCAAACTGGTGTGGGATTGTTTGTGACTTAAGCCTTCAGACAACTGCTACCCATACTGACAAGAGTAATAAAACCAGGCTGCCTCACACCATGACCAAAAAACAGCACAATAGGAAGGAAGGAAGGAAGCTGCCAAAAACTACAAATCCTAACATCAGACAAACTCAAGAGCCAACCAGGATAAATTCTGACTGAGGGAATATTAGAACAATGTGACCACCACTAAGAGAATAACTACAGCAGATAAAACACAACTGACATAAGAGTCTATGACTTAAAAGTATTCTAAAACAATGCTCAGGGGTGGAAGATGTAATTACTTTGGAAATGGGCAAATGAAAATCTCCTGTCTAATCTGTGCCTTGGAAGAACTTCCCAGTTAATAGACACATTACAGGAAAAAAAACACTGTGACTACTTTAAATTCTCCAGAAGTGGGGGTACATAACAGACACAAGAGACATCCACACACCTTTACTCTCTATACTAAGATTTCAATGTGAACAAATATGCATTTACATAAAACACAAGGGGTTAGGCTATCTAAAAATAAGCCATCAAGCAGAAATCCTAGAAAATATATCATTTTGTCTCTCACAAAGAGCTAAAGGCTTCAGTTTTGATAAATGTTCTCCAAAGGCCATGACTCAGTTAAAGACATGGTCTCCAGGGTGGTGCTGGTGAGACTCAGAGGAGACAGTGCCTAGTGTGAGGTCCCAGGAAGATTCACAGGGGATGGTAGGATATGGGTATGATCCTGGCTCATAATATGAATGGTTTTTCTTGGCATGTGCCGCTTCCTTATTACAGGCCCAAAGCTAATGGGCCTGAACTGGAGCCTCCAAAACTATGAACCAAAACACAAAACTTACTATGTTAACTGTCCAAGCACTTCACTGTAGTAACAGAAAACACAAACGGGAAAAACCTACACTTTAAAATACAGACCTTTATCTGGATATAAATTCAAACCCTAGAAAAATAGTCATGTACCTGCACTGTATTAAAATACACTCACACAGGCACAAATACAAACATAAAAGGTAATGGGAAATATGAACATTAGCTAGGCATGTATAGTCAGAGATTTCTCTTGGACTCAATATGTCTGATGTGTAAACACTATGTATTTTAAGAAATAATTTCAAGTGCTTCCAGGTGAAACTACTGATTTGATGGGTTAGCAGACTGTACAGATTAAAAACTGATCATGAAAGACTCCACTGTAAACCATTCTGTAAACTTCTATAGGTACGTGCTCTTAAACAAAATTAGTAAATAACCCTAGTACATTGTTTGTTCATTGGCCTCAGGACTTAACACAGGAAGCCTGTGCACCTCCTGCACTCCTCCTCTAAAAGTAGAGATTCCCTCCCCCCAGAGGGAGTCACCACACTGAGCTGACATCAGCCATCACCAACTGTTTGCAAATATGTGTGCAAGAGTGGACTACTAAGCAGGTACATTCACCTACACTATTAGTAGAAAAACAAAATTAAAAATCAATACGTATTAAAATGGCAAAAAATTTAAAGTCTCAATAACTACTGGATAGGATATACAGCAAAAGGTACTGAGACATCGAAATGATTGTGGTGTTGTTCTATAAACAGAGAGGAAAGCAAGTTCATGCTCCTCAGTTACCTACAACACAAGCTTGGACTAGGCACTTGTGAGGCCTGAAGAGAACTCCCATCAGCCCAGCAGGCACAGGACAAGGCATGAAAGGGCCAGCACACTATCTTTGGTAAAGATCTCTGCATCCATCAAATGATCACAGGCATCACAATGACACCCTAGGGTAGCCCAAGTGTGCACACACCTGTCCCAGTCCTCATCTGCAGCTCTTCTTCTCCAGGACCGTTCTGCACCAGGCTTATCAAACTGGTCAAAGTCATCATCTGTGAAAAAGAGTCCACTCAAATCAGTTTTGTTAAATCAAGACAATCAATTAAGATACTAGCTTCCTTAGGAATCCAGCTTAACTCTCCAGATACGAACTTCTATATATAGCAATTATAAATCATCAGCCATGCTGAAGCATTAGGTTTTTTTTAAATAAAATAAAAGCAATCCAAAAATTTGTTGAATACTAGGTATGAAAATTTGGTGAAAACAGTAATTTTTAAATTATAACTTTTACTGCACAAAATAAATGATTTATTAAAAAATTAAACTCCTATAATAATTTCTCAGCCTTCACATTTTTCTAAATAACAGAAGTAGAATACAAACTATGTAAAAAGTTTTCTATTTATTAGCCACATTTTATAAAAAGTAAAAACTGTCAAACCATAAGGCGCAAAATTTTAATTGTATTGTTTTTTACTGATATATCCAAGGTTTGACTGCTAAGGTATGGACTCAGAACAGAAGGCAGCAGTGGGTGTTTTGCTTCATATGAAGTCCTAAGTGCCTATTTTATACACAGAGCACAGCTCACATCTCAACATGGCAAGAGGCCACCAAGATAACTCAGAAGAAAAACACAAATAGAGCCCTTCTTTTTTCTTTTCTTGTAAAAAACAAACAAACAACAAACAACAGCAACCTATTCTTTACCCACAAATGTGCTGGAAGTTTAAATTTGACAATATATTTTTATAATAGGAGAGGCACCTGGTAGTTATTTTTATTGTTAGGAAACACTAAGAACTGAAATTTAAGTTGGGGACAGGGTGCAAAGAAAGAGGCAGCAGTTGGTTTGTTCGCAGTCCATCCAAGTCCAGAACACTTGGATAGATGACACAAATTCCTATTGCCTAGAGCATTTCTCTGGTTCAGACTGGAAAATTAAGCACTAAAGTAACAAAACCATCAATCATATCAACCATTACCAGACTGGTCTCCTGAGAGAACCTTAATTAAAAACTGTTTTTAGCTGGTGTAGTGGTGCACACTTTTAATCCCAGTATTTGGGAGGCAAAGGCAGGTGGATCTTTATGAGGTCAGCCTGGTCTACAAAGTGTGAATTCCACAATAGGCAAGGCTACATAGTGAGACGTGTCTCAAAAAACAAAACAAAACAAAAACAAAACCTATGTTATAAATATGACTATGTGCCAGGTGGTGGGGGCGCACGCTTTTAATCCCAGCACTCAAGAGGCAGAGACAGGTGGATCTCTGTGAGTTTGAGGGCAGCCTGGTCTACAGAGCAAGTTCCAGGACAGACTCCAAAGTACCTATGAAAGACATATTACAGAAAATCACTACATGCTTGTTCACAGTTATGGCAGACTCACTGTTGATCCAAAATCAGAGCTTCTTGTTCCTGGTTCTCTCATTGGGGGCTAGAACTTCTGGTATCTTTCATCCCACCCCAACCTACCTGCTGCTGAGGGGGATACCAGTGAGGAAGTAACCTTTCTCCCACACCAAGCCCCACCTGTGGGCCACTCAACCCAGATATCCCTGCTGAAGAGGGAAACAGAAGCTTTCAACAACTGGAGGTGACAGGCAGTCAGCAAAGGAATCAACAAGCAAAGAACAGTAAGAAACCCAGAGAGATGGAGTAGGGAAACCAGCACCCACAGCCACTCCAAGGTATTATCTCAAATGTCAAATGTCCATCAGCAGAGGGGATGGACACAAGACATTGTTGCATAGCAGTTTCCTCAAGATTGAAATGACATAGTTCATCCTGCAGGAAAATCCTTAAGCCAAAGCTAAGTAATTCAAAATAGCTTCAGGAAGTCCCTAAAACTGACCAGATTCACCAGGCCCCTCCCTCCTAAGAGTAAACAATAAAGACTGCTGAAAGTCACTCAGACAATCAGACTAGCCAAGCCGAAAAGAAGATCTTGAATTAAGACCAGACCAGCAACACAGAAAAGGTTTAGACCAACTAAGTCACTTGGAAAAGACACTTTCCAACACAATAAGCTGCCTGCAAGCTGTGCAGTGAGCTCCAGGTTCTCAGTTTTTGGGAACTGTCACCCAGGCTGGAGTGGGCTTTAGTAATACAGCTGTCTTTGAGTCATTTCTGCTTCTGTAAGAAACCTCTCGCCCACATTCCTTTAAGTAACCCCTATAAAACTCAATGGTTCACCAAGCTAGACTTTGGTGGTGATATCTGTACTTTGGTCTGTTAGGAGTTTCTTATCTGGGGTAAGTAGGCAAGTGGTTTTTGTTGTTTGTTTGGTGTGTGTGTGTGTGTGTGTGTGTGTGTGTGTGACACAGCAGACATCAAAAAAACAAAAAGGTATAACCCTTCATGTATGGGATGGGAGGAAGCAGGCAGCAGAAACTACATGTGAGAGGTTCATAAGTAGCCATCACATGTATTTCTTCATTGAACTAAATGAAACCAGAATAAAAAAGTAAGGTAGCAATGGCATAGCAAAGGACAAATAAAGAAGTAAACCAGCACAAGACCAAATAAATCTTGAAATTAAAAATAATATGAGGGCTGGCAAGGTGGCTCAGCAGGGGGTAAAGGTGCTTGTCACTGAGTCCCAGAAGAAGACACATAAAGGTGAAGGTAAAGAACCAACTCTCGTAAATTATTTTCTGGCCTGTGGGTACATGTGTGCATGCGTGTGGCATATATGTAATACTAGTACTGACTTGAGAAATTGAGGCAGGTAAATTGCCATAAATTTGAGGCTACCCAAAAATATGAAGTTCTAAGACAGCCAGGATTACACTGTAAGACTATGCCTCAAAAAAAAATTCATTTACAGAGATCATAAAAAAGATTCAAACTGGCAAAATAGAAAATAACATCAAATAACCACTACTGAAGAAAATTTGGGCCATGACTGTCCAATGAATAGACACACAAAAGAAATACCAGAAAGAGGGTACAAAGGAGCAGGAAAAATATCTGAATATATAAATTTACCAAATTTAATATTTTTAAAAAAAAATCAGTTTTCATATCTAGAAAAGCACAACAAATTTACCACACAATCAAAAGAGATACACATACCAGTTAAAATGTCCCAAAGCCAAAAGCAATGAGAAAATCTGGAAAGCGGGAGAAGAGGTCTCATCACTATAAGGTAACCACAGAAAATGAGGCTCATCATCAGAACTAGGAGCTGGGGTTGCAGTGGGATAACAGAACTGGGAGTGCCTATGTTCTGTAAAGCTATCCTCCACAGAGATGAGAATAACATGCACAGAAAACCACAAGCAAGATCTCTGTAGCTAGCAGATCCACAGTAATTATGTGCTACAAAAAGGTGTGTGAAAATGACTCCCTGTCACTGGGTTTATTTTCTTTAAAGATTTATTTATTTATTTATTTATTTATTTGTTGTGTACAGTGTTCAGCCTCTTTGTATGCCTGCAGGCCAGAAGAGGGCACAAGATCTCATTACAGATAGTTGTGAGCCACCATGTGGTTGCTGGAAATTGAACTCAGGACCTCTGGAAGATCAGCCAGTGTTCTTAACTTCTGAGCCATCTCCCCAGCACCCCCCACCCCCGAAACAAGATGGAAATGATTTCATGTGAAGATAATATTGGACATTAAGAGGATGCTAAATCAATGGCTGGTGTCCTTGTTAAGAGATTTGGAGATAAGACATAAACAGGAGAAAGGAAGGCCAAATAAGGCTTCTAAACAGTACTGAGGAAAACTGTAAGGGTGTGGTATCCAGATTCCCTAAAGACCTTCTAGTCTCCTGACTGTGAATCAGTTCCCACCAAGCTACCCAACTTTGTGCTATTTAGATATTCAGATTTATATCTTCCATCTGAATCTGGGAGGTACTTAGCCTTTGACTGCCATTCCCTGAGCTCTCCTGGGTGTGCACAGGTGTTCAGGCACATATACTTCATGGTATCCCACAGATTCTACAGGCTTTTCCCCCTTCGCCATTAACTGGATACTCTCATAGACTCATTTGCTCATTTGCTTATTATCCTATTGAACTACCTAAAAATTATTTCAGAGATTACACTTTTTAGCTCTATAACTGACCCTTGCTTCCTTTTAGTAATTTATCTTTATTGCTCTGTCCCATTTCTGAGCACCCTGTTCTCCAGAATTCTTTTAGTGCATGCTTGTTCATTTGTTCTGGTTTCTGCTTTTGTGGCCTAGGGTTTCTTAAAGAGATCTGAGTGTTTAAGAAAGTTACTTCAAAGTGTTTCTGGGCCTTCTAGTTGGTGGTTCCTGTTTTCTTTCCTCCTGTGAGTATGTCATACTTTCCTGGGTTCTTTGTACAAACTGATTTTTTTTTTCATTTAAAACTATGTATCTTAAATACTGCAGCAGAATAACAATTCATCTCTCCCATGACCATGGTTGCTGCTATTACTCATGAAAGCTGTCTTCCATTAAATGACTTCCAAACCATTTCTGCAAAGACTATTTGTTCTATCCCTTCTTTAATGTAGGTACTGAAATTCTTACTCCCAGTGATCTAACAAAGTTATCTTTAAATACCTCAATACAAGGGGAAGATTCACCAACAATGCATGGCCATGATAAAAATTAAACAAAGTGAATCTGAATAAATACTCTGTAAAAGCAGGAAAAGAAAATCTTTGTTCTTGTGCTAGGCAAAGATTTGTTTATGTAACAGCAAAACCAAAACTAATGGAAGATCTGACAAACTGGACACATCAGAACCTACAACATCTACTCCTCCAAAGCCACAATCCAGCGAATGAAAAGAAGCCCGACAGAGCTCTTTCCCTGTGAACCATTCCACTAAACTGCAAACCTGAGTCTGCCTGAGCCTCACAGTGGGTACCCTGGACTCATTTACCATCTTCAGCAGGAGCAGTACTGTGTGTGGAATGGAGTCCTAACTCTGGGGTTGTCAAAATTAAAGGGAAGTGGTGATGTTACAGAGTGACTGTTTAAATTATCACAATTTACAAGTCAAGCTATCTTTTAATTTTACAAAGACAACTGAGTGAGGAGTTAGTGAAGAGCCAGAGTATGCCACCCTCCCAGTTCACTGATGTGTCCACCATAAGGGCATGACTGGGATTGCATTCCTGGGAGGTTAGGAGTTGAAGCTGAAAGTCCTAACTCCTTAAACACACATGGTTAGTTTTGCAAACAACTCCGATTCCCACAGCCATGAAACCCCTCTCCACTCACTTCATTAGCATGAAAAGATAAAAAAAATTCCAAGAGTTTTAAGAATTTCATGAATAGGGCTGGCGAGGTGGCTCACAGTTTAAGAGCACTGGCTGCTCCTCCAGGGGTCCTCAGTTCAATTCCCAGCAACCACATGATGGCTCACAACCATCTATAATGAAATCTGGTGTTCTTTTCTGCCATGCAGGCAGAACAGTGTATATATAATAAATAAATCTTTAAAAAAAAAAGAATTTCATGAATAGGAACCAGAAACAAAGTCCAAGATTTCCTTTTATCATACAACAATTAGTGCCCATCAAAAAAAATCTTCATCACTAGGACCTCAGAATGTGTCCTTATTTAGAAATAGCAAAGAATTTGCAAATATAATTAGTCCAGATAAAGTCATTTTATTAGACTGGGCTCCAAAACCAGTAACTGGTGTAACAACCCATTCTCATATACCTGAAAGAAACAATACAGGGCTTGAAGTTGTGCATCGGTGCTCACAACAGTATCATTATAGTAACAAAAGGTGGAAAATCAAGTACAGTCAGGGAAAATAACATTTGCCTTTTTAATGTGTTTTATACACACAATAGAGGATCATAAAATTATTTAAAAGGAAGGAAATTCTGTAACTAGGGAGATGGCTCAGGGGATAAAGTACTTGCAATACAAGCATGAGGGCCTGATTTTTTGATCTCCAGCATCCGACATAAAAAGCTAGACCCAGCAGCATCCATCCTGTTAGATCCCTAGAGCTTGAGAGTCAGCCAGTCTAGTCAATCAAAGAGCTCCAACTTCAATGAGAGGTTCTGTCCAATAAATAAAGGTGGAAAGTAACTAAGGCATTGACATTGACCTCTAACCTCCACACACATGTATACATGCACACATGTGGGGGGGATGATTCTGTCCTGTGCTATAACATGGACATCTTGAAGGTACTGTATTCAGTGGAAGAATTATAACTCAAAATTTTGAGAAGCAAACTAAGTGTTCTGAAATCTGTCTCTGTTCTTATATTTTCTCCACTCATTTTCCATTTATTCAGGTTACAGATAGAATTCTTTTTAAAGTTCCAGTTTGTATCAGCCATGCCAGTTTATACCAGTTATGAAGAACCCAAATAAGGAAAGACAACTCGCCTTAGACCATGTTAAAAGAACAAGGAGTGTCCAATAAAACAAAAGGGGACACACAACTATCTTCCCCGTTTTGATGCTCTTGTCTAAACCCTGCACTAGCTATTAGTTCAATAAGGGACCACCCTTCCTCCTCAGCAAACCTGAATGCCCCCTGCTGGGAGGTTTCTAGCATATGATAAATGGCACCTACAATAAGCACACTTTTACCTACTCTTCTCATCAATTCCTCCTTGTTTTTTAGACCCTTGGGTTAGCTTGAGGCAGGGGTTCTATATAATATAAAAATCAGCGAACTTTGGCCACAGGACAAGTAGCAGCTGATACATGTTTATATAAGTTTAGCGACAGCCCATTTTGTAAGCAAATATTTACCGGAATGCAGTACTATTGTCTAGGACAGCAGCCCAATTACAAGGCCAGAGCTGATCTGTAATCACACAACCGAGAAAGCGCCCTTTAAAGTAGCTTACATGTTCACAGGATTATCTTCTAAGGTGGTCATGTAAACAAGATAGTTCCATATCTGAAAAACTATACTCAAGGACGGGGGAGATGTCTCAGATGATGAAGTCTGCCATTTTGTTCAGATCCCCGGTACCCACATAAAACAGGACCAGAAGCTTTTGAATCTGTAACCCCAATGCTAGGGGATTGGATGGGGCATAGACGGGGAAATCCCTCGAGCTCTAGCTAGCTCAGTCAAGTGGATGAGTTCCATGTTCAGTGAGATCCTGTCTCAAAAAAGGTCAAGTGATGCATGAAACACTGTCCTCCACACACATGCACACAAGTATACACTCACATGAATACATATATAACACACATGGGGGAGTGACAAACACACTTTATAGTCACTGTAAAATTCTTCTAACTTGCTAAAGACAGTGCTGAACCTGTCTGGCCAATGATGCAACATTAAACTGACAAAAACTACAAACTGCCAGAATCAACCTTCCTTGAACCTTGGAATCTTATTTTAAAAATATAAAAAAAATAAAAAACTTGCAAAAACTTGGGAGCTTAAAAAAGAAAACAGCTGCTAAGTTGCAGCACAGAGTGCTGTGAATTCCCTCACCAGAACAGCAAACCAATTCCCCAGTCCAGCAGCAACAGGGTACACAATGTCCCAAGGGCTTCTTAAGGCTAAGAGTGCCTGTTCACACCCTCAAAGCATCTGACTATGCACTGAGACCTGCCCATTGGATCTCTGGGGTAAACAGAGAGGCTGCCTTTGTTTTACCCTCTTGGAGCTCAGAGCTAAAGTAGCAATCTAGGCAGTAGTGGTCCAAAGCAACTGTGACCAAGTGTAGACAAAGGCAACAGTGCACACACCAAAACACCTGGAAAAGAGGAGGCAGAGGGTAAGGAAAAGGTTTCGAAGAGCACCTCATGTGTGTCCAGGTCCAGATACACTCTCAGAAAACACCTGAAAGAATCCAGATTTACATCTCTTGCTGCTGATTGGACTCTGGCTAAGCAGGAGGTGGAGTAAGGCAGAGTCCTAGATGGGCTAATGAACACTGAATTATTTCATCCAATTTAAAAAACCAGAGTGTGCTTTTTATTATTTTAGTTTCCAGGAATGTAAGAAAATATGTCAGTTCGCTGGCTGAGCACTAAGATGACAGGTGGAGGCTTAAGTAACTACACAAAAAGAGCAGTCTCTGTGAAATCAGTTTGGAAAAGTTATTTAAAAACCAGACAAATCACAATAAGCAGTCAGGGGAACAGACACATCCTAAAATTCCCCAGACTACTATATTATAACATTCAAAATGACCTGTTTTCAGTCCCAAAACTGAGTCATAAAGTACTGAAATTATAGTCTAAAGGAAAAAATTATTTTAAAAAAAAGAAACTGAAGAAAGACTAAGAGAACCTAAAAACACCACCCAGAGTATCAGAACATGCACTGAAGGATGACAGAGAAGACAAAGGAAGATCTGAAGAAATGGCCCCAAATTTGACGAAAGATATGAGCCTACACACCCTAGGAACTCAGTGACCTCCAGCAGGAATAACTTAAGAGATCCATACCAACAATCATATACATAAGACCAAACTCTCTCAAAACCAAAGCCAAAGGAGGATCTGAAATCCCCATGAAATGACTCCTCACATACAACGGATCCTTGATTATATTTGTCTATTTCTAATCAGAAACCAAAGCCCAGAATGAAGTAAGATGAAATACTTAACGTGCAGGAAAAAAAAAAAGAGGAAAGACTGTAAACCAGAAATTCTGTATCTGATAAACAATCCTTCAAAAGCTAATTTGGCTGGAGGGGTTGAAGAGATGGCTTAGCAATTAAGAGTTCATTGCTCATGCAGAGGACTGGAATTTGATTCTCAGCACCCACACTGGGCAGCCTGCAACCACTTGTAATTTGTGCTCCAGGGGGATCCAAAACCTCTAGCCTTCACAGACACCTACAGCTCCATGCATACATGCACACGCGCACAAACACACACGTAAGCACACACATACAAACACAATTTAAAAAAATCTTAAAAATAACTGGGCATGATGACACACATGCCTTTAATGCCAGCACCTGGAAGGCAGAGGCAGGCAGACCTCTGAATTCAAGAGGCCAGGCAGAGCTACACGATATACTGTCTCATAAATAAAATTAAAAATTTCCTAAGTTTATATCAGAGAAACAAACCTGAAGATCCTTTTCCACTAACAGGCCTACACAACAAGAACATTAGAGTCCTCTCCACTCCCCAATTTCTTTTTGATGAAACATTTTAAAAGGGAGCTAAAGAGATGACTCGGCTAGGAAATCCAGGTTCAGTTCATAGCACTTACATGGTGGCTCACATAAATCTGTCCATAACTTCAGTTCTAGGGAGTCTGATGCCCTAGGGCTTCAAGACTCCTCACAAATGCAGGCAAAACATCCATACACATAAAATAAAAATTAATCTTTAAAAAAGGGGTTTAAAAATGCTGACGATTAAGCTATCACACACCACCTAACAATCAGCACACAGAAATTAATGTATTCCACAGACTTTCTACCCAAAGGGAGCATAGTCAGAAACTGAATTCTCAGCATCTCTCAGGCTATTAACATGCACTGTCAATACTGTTTTCTGAGCACATTTACAGTTAGCTAGGCTGTTTCAGAGATTAGATGCTTAAATTCACTTTTTAAGTTTACTTCTTTATTGTGGGTGCATGACACCACACACATGAGGTCACAGAACAACTTGGGAGTCAGTTCTCTCCTTCCACCAGGTGAGTTCCAGGAGTGGAACTCATATTGTTAGAGTTGGCATCAAGTGCCTTTGCCCAGTGACCCATCTTGATAACCCATTAAAGTCAATTTTGAGCCATATTTGGTACTGGGACATATGTAAGTCATAAATCAGGCTGTGTGTCGTACGTAGTATACCCCTTTAATCTGAGCACTTAAAGGCAGAGGCAGAGAAATCTCTGTTGAGTTCAGGGTGAGTATGCTCTATATAATGAGGACATATATAGAGGACAGCCAGGGCTATACAGAAAGACTGCCTCAAAAACAATAATAAAAAAAAAGTAAGTTCTGGGAGTCAAAGAACATCAAAATGTTGATGCTGGGCTCATTATTCTACTACTAGTAGTTATGTCTGAAAATTCCTAATTCAATCTTTTTCTTCAGTAAGATCTACCCAAGAAACAAAATTTTACAAGCACATTTCATTTTCCTCACCTACAGAATTAGTATATTTAAGGTCCAAGAATACTGTTAAATAGTGAGACAAGACACTGATTCTAACGTTCATGAACTGTTTTATGAACTGTTAGGTCTTAACATACAAATCAGCTAGAAGGAATGTTGCTAAAATTTATGTTCCATCTTTTCATTTTGATTTTGTATTTTATACTAAAAATAAGCACTAGATCTTGAAATGTATTATTTGCTCTACAATATGTGCCCTTAAGGCCTACTTCTGCATTCATGCTAACCTCCAATGTCCAATATTCTCTTTACCAGTAAGGTATATTGTCTTTATCAGCAAGGCCCTCATGCTTATCCCACCCTTACTTGCAACAGCAAATATCTTTACAGAAGTACTAAAGTTAAGAGCATTCTGTATACCTATAAGCACCCAAGTTTCACACCGACATAACTGCACTTCTGTCATTATCTATTTTGGCCACCTAGAGATTCTATTAGTTTCTGGCTCCATTATAAACACTCAAAATACCACCATCACCACCCCACCAACTGACCCCCAAAAACATCAACTACTTACAATACACAAAATGATTTCTAACTGACAATTCTGGAATATTTAATGGATTTAGTTTAATAACAAAGTTAGATTAGGCTACAATCAGGTTTTGTTGAGGGAGAGGGCAAAGAAAGGTTCTCACTATGCAACCCGGGCTGGACTCAAACTCACATCTCCACCTCAATTTTCCATGTGTTGGGATTAAAAGCCCAAACCAGGTACACCTTTTAATGTAATGAAACAGAAACTGAGAGCTTGGCACATAGTGCCCACTAGAACTAGCCATGCAGTTTGTACAAGTACTATATCACGATGTCAATGGCAATGTGAGCTGTAACTAGAAAAAGCCAGAAAGCCACTACGCTGGGTAATATGCTAAATTGAGGTATCAAGTAAGCAATCTAGATATAAAGAAGATACTATCTACAATGCAAATATTTCCAATGTAATGGTTTTGTTGGTTATACAGCAAACATGAATCTGATGGACAAAAGTAAGGACACAGAATTTTTTTCCAGATTTACTAAGAAAATATTTCAATTTCTAATTCATTTGTCAGGTATTTGTTGAACACATGCTATGGGCCAGGAACTTGGGGTGCCTGCAATGCAGGTAGACATGTTTCTCACAGGTCTTTTAAGTTATTCAAAAGGGGGAAAATTGAAAATTACAGATTAAGATAAATGTTCAAGGGAAAACACAAGTACTATTAGGTGGAAAGGGAGGCTCAGAGATGGGAAAAAATATGTCAAGGATTTCTCCAGTAAGGCCTTCTCCCTTAGGAGCCTGAACCTGCTGAATCAGGGCACAGCCCTATAAGCAGAGCACATGGGAGTGAGGAGCATAGGCAGATCCAGGACTGCAGGGCTGGTGAGTACCAGGGACCAACTCATACACAACTGCTTGGGTCTAAGCAATGCGAATGCTGGCTCCACTAAAAAA
>LOEQ01000734.1:243618-264691 GCA_001685075.1 Bramus lutescens | reverse complement strand
AAAGAAAAACATATATAGATCCTCCTGGAAATTGGAAGCAGACAAGATCTCCAGGCAAAAGTTGGGATCATGGGAAGGGTGTGGGGGGAAGGGGAGATGGGAAGAGAGAAGGGAGAAGGGGAGGGTTGGGGAGAGCTTGGGGGAATGGGATGGTTGAGATGGAGGAAGGAGGGATATAGGAGCAGGGAAGAAGATAATAATTAATTAATTAAGGGAGCCATTTTGGGGTTGGCAAGAGGCTTGGCTCTGGAGGGGTTCTCAGGTGTCCACAGGGATGTCCCCAGCTAGGACCCTGAGCAGTGGAGGAGAGGGTACCTGAACTGGCCTTGTCCCGTAGTCAGACTGATGACTATCTTGAATATTACTATAGAACCTTCATCCAGCAACAGATGACGGTAGAGACAGAGACCCACATCGGAGCACTGGACTAAGCTCCCAAGGTCCAGTTGAAGAGCAGAAGGAGGAAGAATATGAGCAAGGAAGTCAGGACCAACCACGAGAGGTTGGTCTACCCACTGAGACAGTGTGCCTGAGCTAATGGGAGCACACCAAATCCAGCTGGACTGGGACTGAACGAGCATGGTATCAAACTGGAGGACCCTTTGAATGTGGCTGACGATTGGGGCAGACTGAGAAGCCAATGATAATGGCACTGGGATTTGTCTCTACTACATGTACTGGCCTTTTGGGATACTAGTCTGTTTGGATGCATACCTTCCTAAGCCTGGATGGAGGGGGGGGAGGGTCTTGGACTTCCCACAGGGCAGGGTACCCTGCCCTCTCTTAGGACTGGAGGGGGANGGAAGAGTAAGTGGGGGAGGGGGAGGAGGGGAGGAAGTAGAAATTTTGAATGGTATTTATAAAGTAATAAAAATTATTAGTTTAAAAAAAGAAATGTGTACAATTTAAAGCATATGAATTGCTGAGTTCTAGAATTTTCCATTGAACATTTTCAGACTGAAGTTTTCCATTGTTAACAAATAGAAACTGCAAGGGAGAGGGAACCACTTCCTCTTGTCAGAGCTAGAAAACAATTGTAAATTGTATTGCTGCTCAAAAGAGCCAGTGGTAACATGTTAGACAATTAGCAGATACTGTTGGGATCATCAAAGGTAACATGCTGCTGATTTGGAATGTAGGGGGAAATATCAATGTTTGGATAAAAAGCTCCTTATTAGTAGAATTATATCAACTCAGTGGATAGGGAAGAGAAATTCTAAATTGATATGGGGGTGGTTGAAGAAATGGCCAGCTTGTAAAGGCACTTGCCACTGAAACTGATGACCTGACTTTTATATCCTGGACCCATATGGTGGAAGAAGAAAATCACACTTGCTAGTTACCCACGCCTGTGCACCCCATCACATGCAAAATAAATTTGTGTAAAATATATTGAATAAAAACCAAGATATGAAAAATTTAGTGTAATGGCACATGTCTATAATCACAACACTTGGGAGGCTAAGACAGAAGGATTGCTGAAAGCTTGCAGCCAGCTTGATCTACATAGCAAATTCCATGCAACCAATGATACAAGATGTGACCCTATTTTGAGGAAGAAAGTAAGGAAAATTTTTAAACATTTATTTATTTATTTATTTATTTGTTTGTTTGTTTATTTATTTATTTATTTATTTGAGATGGGGTCTCTCTCTATAGCCCTGACTGTTCTGGAACTCACTATGTAGACCGGGCTGGCCTCAAAGTCACAGAGATCTGTCAGCCTCTGCCTCCCAATGCTGTAATTAAAGATGTGTGCCAAGCCACCAGAAAAGTAAATTTTTTTAAAAAGCCAGAGCAAAGGCAGAGAGAATGATGGAATGATTGGTTGAGTTCATTTGAAGTTGAATCTGGCCTGGGGATATAGTACAATTATAGAGTACTTGAGCAAACATGAATGAAGCCCTGGGTTCCACCCTCAGTGCACCATAAAATAGGCATCATATTTCACAACTGTAACCCTAACACTCGAAGATGAGAAGAGCAGAAGTTCAAGGCTACCCTTGGCTACATAATGAGATTGAGGCCAGTCTGTTATACGTATCTCTCTAAACAAACCCTAATAGGATAAAATTAAGAGTGAGTAGAGGGCTAGGAAGATAGCTCACTCAGCAAAGTGCTTGCTTTACAAGTGAGGAACCAATGCAGAAAGGCCAGGAAGGTGGCATGTGCCTGTAACCCCAGCACTGAAGAGAAAGAAGACAGATATTGGGACTCACTGGCCAGCTGGCCTAGCCTACTTAGTGAGTCCCAGGTCTCAGTGAGAGACCCTGTCTCAAAAAACAATGTGGCTAACTCCCAGGGAATGATACTGAATATACTGGAGGTTGTCCTCTGGCCTCCACATGCATACATGTCCACACATGCACACACAGAAGCTGCTCTGTACCTGTACACATTTAAAGTGGGAAAACATGAGGCTGGAGAGATGGCTCCCAGTCAAGAACATGTACTGTTCTCACAAGGGACAGAGGTTTTGTCCCCAGCATCCATGCTGGATGGCTCACAACTATCTATAACATTAGCTGTTCAAGGATCTTACACATTTGGCTTCCTTTGACACTTGTACTCACATGCACACAAGGACACACATATACAATATTTTTAAATGTGAAAATACAAGCCATATACCAAGAAAAGATATTTGTAGCATACTCAACTAATGATTTGTGCCATGCATATTACAAGTCTCTTACTAAAAACACACAAATGGACCAACAGGAAAATAGGCAAAGGAAAGATAGATTACAGATGAAAAAACTCAGTGGCTAACAGCAATACGAAAAGCTGCTAAACTTCATACTACACAAGAGGTAAAATTAATCACATTTCAAATCAGTCAAAGTAGAGGCATTCAACTAGGGCCAGTGAGAGTGTTCATGGTGCTGGAAACACTATAGAGGAGCCACTGTGGAAAGTGACTTCACAATATCAAATGAGTACTCTCCATACAGTCAAATCATCTAGAGAATCGTGCACGTAAGATATGAACCAGTTATTTTTGCAGCATTGGTCACAGGAGCAAAATCAAAAAACTTTCCAAAAACCAAATTTGAAGGAAAAAGAAGAGGAAGTGGAAAGAAAGAAGTGGAAGAAGAGAAGGAACAAACAGTGGGGGAAGAGAAAGGAAAGTAGAGAGAAGAAGTGATGTGGGATTCCCTTCTGTGTGTTGTGAATATGTTTTATTATCATTGGTTATTAAAGAAGCTATTTCAGCCAATAGCTTAGTAGAGTAAAGCTAGGTGGGGAAATCTGAACAGAAATATAGAGAAAAAGTAGGGGAGTCAGAGAGATGCCAAGCAGATGCTGAAGGAGAACAATGCGAGCCGCCAACCAGAACTTTGCCAATAGGCCACAGCCCCGTGGTGATACACAGATTAATAGAAATGGGTCCATTTAAGATACAAAAGTTAGCCAGGAATATGTCTAAGCTATTGACCAAAACAGTGTTCCTATTAATATAGTTTCTGTGTGATTATCCAGCCTCGTGGCTGGGAACAAACAAGCAGTCTCCTTCTACAGAGAAGGAAGAGGGGGGATGGAGAAAGAGGAAGTAGACTGTGACATACTCATAAAATGGAAAAGGTGGCCTAGAGCCTAACATACCAATGTGGGAAACTCTATGCACTTTTCTGGCCCAAGGTCAGTAGCTGCATTTAAAAATCAGGTTCCTGGGCTGGAGAGATGGCTCACAGCAAACATAAAAGTCAAGTTCCTATATCTCATTTAAGCTGAGACATCTCCCATCCTGCTCTGTTGTTTGTGCCCTTGCCTCCTTCTGAGAATACTGGCAAAGGACTTGGCAGGATGTTTCTCCATGTATCTGGCTTGGTACAGGTTTAGGCTGGTAGTGGCGCCACAGGATGAGCCGCGTCCTCATTGATCACCAATAGGCAGGGGGGCACAGTCATAGGGATGATGGCTTGGATTCCATGGTGAGGTGGCATTGGCCTGTTTCTCACCGGGAAGTTATTACTCTCCATGTAACACACATCTTGTATAGAGTCACTGAGACCACGTGATTGTCCGGCTTCTGATAAAGTGCCCTGAAGGAGGTTTGTTAACACTAGTGATTCCTGACTGAATCGATAGTTATTACAGCAAGCATCAAACTGTGCTGCCTGAAGCCCATACTCCTGTGTTTATGGCTTGTGAAACTTCTGTGTGTGTGTGGGGGGGTCTCTTCCCTATTAGTTCATGTCTTCAGTAATTGCTTTTTGTCAGATGGAACCATGGCTTCTTTTTTCAATTCTGTGAGGTATAACTTTCCTCTTCCCATGGTTTATTTGTTCTAATATCGTAGATTTGGCTAATGAAAACTCTGCCAGCTGGATCTAGGGTCCTTTTGTGCTCTTTGTCATTTAATCACAGCACTGTGTCCACAGTCACTTAGGCCAGTACCTCTGACAAGAAGACACAACGTCTTCAGCTGCTTAGATGCCTCATTTTACAGCAACAGTGGAAACAGCAAGAGATGAGTCAGGCCAAGGGCATGAAGCAGGGCTTCCCTCCAAGGCCTCCTGATGATTGATAAGAAGTGAGTCAGGTGGGGAGGGTGCACATGGTGTATCAGACAAACCAGCTTTGCCAGCAACTGCTCCACATATGTAAATGCCAGAATAGCAAGCAGTTAAGGAACTGGGCCACTGAAGTGGGACCCAGACAGCATAAAATGCATCATTTGACCAGTTCTAAGTGTGCAGTGCAGTAGCATCCAGAACAGCTGTATTGGTGAATAACCATCCCCACCCATCTCCAGAATACCTTCATCTTTACAACAAAATCGATAGTTACTATAGCAAGCATCAAACAGTGTTTGTGAAACTATCGAGTTTGTGAAAACTCAATGAAATGAAAGAAATTCAGCGTTGTTTAAGTCTGGTTCTAAGTCCTGCTAAAACCCCACCGCAGCTGGGATGTACCAAGAGCAGCAGTTCACACCTTCCTATTCCTCAGTGCTCATCCCTTCCGATCCACTGTGTGGGTTTTGTGGCCTTTTCTAGAAAGTCTTAGAAATGGAATCTTGCCCTGTGCAGTCTTCCTCAGACCAGTGCATCTGGAATTTCCCCACTGCGGGGTGTGTTTGTGTTCTCCCCTTCTTGCTCCCAAGCAGTATTCCATTGCTGCCGTGAGCCCTCCTCGCCTTATCTACTCACCAGCAGTCTGGGACTGTCCCACCTTTGGGAGATAAGAAAGTGCTATACAAAAGGCATGGAAGCATATGCCTGTTGGGGGATATTGTTTTTCAGGTGTGTGACTTTTGTTTACGCTGCATTTGTTTAACTCTGTGAATCTGTGTTACAGTGCCTGTCTAAAACACCTGATGGCCCTAATAAAGAGATGATCGGCCAATAGCGAGGCAGGAGCAAGGATAGATGAGGACAGCAGGCAGAGAGGATAGGAGGAGAAATCTGAGAGGAAGGCAAGCAGCAAGAGAACGAGGAGGACATCAGGAGCCAGTCACCCTGCTACACACAGCAAGCCACGGAGAAAGAAGCAAAGGAAGGAATAGAAATAGAATAGAGAATAGAGAAATACAGACTAGAGAAAGATAAAAGGCCAGGGGCAAAAGGTAATTGGGTTAAGAAAAGCTGGCAAGAAACAAGCCAAGCTAAAGCCAGGTGTTCATAAGCCCCCATGTGATTTACTTGGGATCAGGGTGGCAGGCTCCTCAAAAAAAAACAAGAGTAAAATATCACACAATACATGCCTGTCATTCCAGCACTCAGAAGGCTAAAATAAGATTGATTGGTTTGACTTGGAGTCTGTCTGAGTTACAGAGTAAACTCAAGGCTGGTGTGGGATACAGTGTGAGACTCTGTCCTTAAAAACAAATTAAGCAGAGGAGGAGGAAAAGAAAAAGGAGGGAGGAAGAAAGACAAATATTCTCAGACATAGTCATGTTTTTGTTTTTCTCAAGCAGATAAGCAGACACTTATAAGTGACGTTTCTGGGTGACATGAGAAGCCTGGGGTCACCCACAAGGAACTGCCTGCTGGTTTTCAAAGTGAGGCCATATCCCCCATGGGCACTAGCAGTTCATGAGAGACACCGGTGTCCCAGGCTTTCATCAGCACTTGGAACTTTCACTTTGTACAAACAATTGATTCTGCTATTAAAATAGATGTGTAGTGGTTGGTGTTGCACTGTGGTTTTAACTTGAATGTCCCTAATGACATTTAAGAACACTATGTTTTACTCTGCTCTGCCTTCCACATACTTTTTCTGGTGACACCTGTTCAAACCTTTTGCCCATTTTTAGGTGGATTTTCTTCTCTTACCAAGTTTTGAGAATGCTTTTATGTGATGGACATAGGCTTATGTGTTTTTTTTTCACTTTTTAAAATTTATTTAGTTTTTGAGACAGGGTCTCATTGGGTAGCTCTGTCTAGCCTGGAATTCTTTATGTAGACTGGCCTCTAACTCAGAAATCCACTTGTCTCTGCTTCTCAGATGCTGGCATGTTTGTCTTTTTTAAGAAACTCTTTTCCCCCCTCCAAGTCTTACATACATATCAAAACATGAAGAATTCAATTGACTACACCTAATTTATCATGGAAGATCTAAATTTAGAAGGAATAGGAATTACCAGCACTTTCTGCCATACTTCAGTCTCAAACTGCAGGATCAAAATATTTATCCCAACAATTACAGTAGGTTTTCTGTTTATGTTTTGGAGACTGGGTCTGACAGAGCCCAGGATGGCTTGGAACTGGCTATGTGAATGAGAACAGTCTTCAACTTTGACCCTCCTGTCTCCACCTCCCTGAGTGCTAGGAATATAGACTTTTATTTTACCATACGCATAGTATTTTATAGGATGTTGCTATACAACCCAGATTGTTCTATATCCCACAATTCTCTTGCCTCAGCTTCTTGAAGCACTGGGATTATGGATCTGTACCACCACAGGCTAACCATGTTTAAGAGATGGCTTGGTTGTTAAAGAACTTGCCTTGAAAGCATAAGGACCAGAGTTCAATCCCAAGAACACACATAAAAATGCCAGGTATTTGTAGTACACATCTGTCATCCCAGTGTTGATAAGGGAGAGACAGGATACCTGGGACTCAATGGCTAGTCACTCTAGTCTAGTTGTGCATACAGCTCTAGACCAATAAGAGATCCTGTCTCAAATGAGGTTAGCAGAGTCCCTGGGGTTACAGCTGAAGTTGTCTTCCAGCCTCTACAGCACACATGTACAAGTGCATGTTCCCTTCCTCCATACACAATAAAATATGTCAGAACAGAATACTAGGGAAGAAGAGGCATTGAGTGAACCAGTTAGGACAAGAAAACAGTGATTCAAGTGAGAGATACTGGTGCCTCATTTGGGAAACAAACTGAAGATGAACTGGTTTGACCTATGTGGATGGAGGTTTTACTCACTGAAATAATCCCTGTAAATTAAGCTGGGAGAAGAGTGAATACACTGTATGAAGGATTAGTGATTAAGAAGATGGATTAGAAATAAAAGCTAGGGTGTAGCTCAGGAGTAGAATGCTTGACTACCTTTTGCCCTGGGTCCAATCCTCAGTATGGGAGTAGAAAACAAGAGGTCAAGTTTTGTTAGACTAGATGGCATCCCAGCACTCAGTTTGCTCAGAAGACTGCTTCAAGTTGGCCAAACTAGTTACAGGGGAGAGATTCTGTCTCAAAAATAAAAGGCTAGTAAGATGGTTCAGAGGCTAAAGGCACTTGCCGCCACATCTGATGACCTGAGTTTGATATCTAGAACCACTTGGGGAGGAGAGAACCAACTCCTATAAATTAATTCTTTGACTACCATGAATGCTCTGTGAAGCTCTCCAAACCCCAATACACAGATCAGTCTCCAGTTGATATGTATAGCAGGCTTCCTCAGACCACCAATTCTCAAATCACAACACAGAGACTTATTCTCAGTTATGAATGCTCTACTTTAGCTAAGGCTTGTTGCTAGCTCTTATAACTTAACCTGTTTCTCTTCATCTGTGTTTTTGCCTTGGTTTTTTTTTTTAACCTTTCATTCTGTATATCTTACTTTCCTGTTTCCTCTGTGTCTGGATGGCTAGTAGCTGGCCGGCCCCAAGTGTCTCCCTCTTTTTCTCCCTCATTCCCAAGCCGAAATTTCTCCTCTTACCTATTCTCTCTACCCACCATCCCCACCTATCCCTCTATTACCTAGCTATTGGCTGTTCAGCCTTTTATTAGACCAATCAGGTGCTGTAGGCAGCACACATTTTTATGTAGTTAAACAAATACAGCATAAACAAGTGCAGCACATCTTTGCCTAGTTAAAGTAATATTCCTCAATAGACATATCTCTTCAGTGTGTGTGTGTCTGTGTGTGTGTGTGTGTGTATGTGTGTTATAAGATAGGGTCNTGTGTGTGTGTGTGTGTGTGTGTGTAGGTAGCCCTAGGCTGTCCTGAACTTGTTCTATTGCCCAGACTAGCCTCAAGTTCAAAGATACACCTGACTTTCTCTGCCTCTAGAGTGCTGTGATTAAAGGCGTGCACCACCATACCCAATTTCTCTTCAAATTTGCAACTGTCTTTCAAAGAGATAATAAGTCTGTAGTTCAGATGAAGTCTGTCTACCAGTTTTCCCTTTTGACTTGTATTTTTTGTCTGATTAATCTTTGGTTAATACAAGGCAAAGATTTCTTCTATAAATTTTGTAATTTAGTTTTTACATCTAAGTCTTTAATCTATTTTCAGTTAATTTTGATTTTGACATGAGTTCTAGTTCATATTTTCATTAAAAATAGTTTCCTGATACTAAAGGTAATGAAGGCTCATTATAGAAAACATGAAATGTCGAGAAAAATGAACCTGACCTTTATCTTGGTCCCTTTGTGCTACTGTAACCAAGTACCATTGACTAGTTAATTTATAAAGAGCAGAAGTTTATTACTTACAGCACTGGAAGCTCAAAGTCTAAGATAAAGGCATCAGTAGGTTCAGAATCTGATGAGATCCACACTCTGCTTCTAAGTGGTACTGTATGGCTGCATTTCTGGAGGGAGGGAATGTCTGTCCTCACATCTTGGGGAGAAGGACAAGAGTCCGTCAAAGGTGTTCTTATCAGGATCCTAGTCCCATTCACAATGGGAGGAGCCCTTGAGACCTAATCTCTCTTAAGGCATGTCTCTTAATCCTTCCACATTGTTCAGTCCTTTTGAACACCTGAATGTCTGAGGGAATACATTTAACCTACAGAAGCCACTGCCCAGAGAGAGACTCAGCAACCTGAGACCTAGGTACCTCCTTTATTAATGTGCGTTGTCTTAGTTTTCTATTGCTGTGATGAAACACCATGACCAAAAAGCAAGTTGGAAGGAAAAGGGTTTATTTGGTTCACACTTCCAGATCATAGCCCTTCATTGGAGGAAGTTGGGACAGGAACTCAAGCATGGCTGAAACTTGAAGCCAAGAGCTGATGTAAAGACCATGAAGGGGTGCTGCTTACTGGCTTGCTTCCCCTGGTTTGCTCAACCTTCTTTTTTGTAGAACCCAGGACCGCCAACCCTCAATTGGCTGGGCCCTCCCCCATTGATCACTAATTGAGAAAAGGCATTATGGCTGGATCTCATGGAGGCGTTTCCTCAGCTGAGGCTCCTTCCTCTCTGATGACTCCAGCTTGTGTCAAGTTGACACACAAAACTGCCAATACCTGTATCATTTCATTTAATTTTTTCTCATACTGTATATAGAATACATATCCTTTTACATTTAGTCTCTTATTATAGTGACATGGCTGTCTGTAATATTTTCTTTTGGGGACCACCAGCCCCCAAACAATGACATGAAGAAATATTATTAATTATGAAAGCTTGGCCTTTAACCTAGGTTTGTTCCCAACTAACTCATAACTTAACCTGCTTCTATTAATCTATGTTCTGTCATGTGGCTTTTTACCTTTCTTTAATTCTGTATGTCCGACTTGCTCCGTGTCTCAGTGGTGTCTCTCCCAAGCCTAAATTCATCTCCAGTTCCTCTCTCACCTCATAACTCCCACTTATTCTCTCCTGCCTAGCTATTGGCCATTTAGTTCTTTATTAAACCAATCAGAAGATGCCTTGGCAAAGACACATCTCTACAGTGTACAAAAAGATTACCCCACAACAGTTGTCTTAGGTAGGGATTGTATTGTTGTGATAAAACACCATGGCCAAAAGCAACTAGGGTAGGAAATGGGTTTTCAGTTTATAACTCTCCATCATTGAGGGAAGCCAGAAACTCAAGGCAGAAACCTGGAAGCAGGCCATGGAGGAACACTGCTTGCTCAGTTGTTCCCCATGGCTTGTTCAGATTGCTTGGACCATCAAGGACCATCTGCCCAGGGGTGGCACTGCCCAGCGAGCTGGGTCCTTCCACATAAATCGTCCATCAAGAAATTGCACTCCAGACTTGCCTACAGTCCAGGCTGATGGGAGCATTTTCTCAACTAAGATTTCCTTGTCCCAGATATGCTTAAGTTTTTTGTCAAGTTGGCAAAATCAATGAGTGCATGCATCAAACACTCAGTAAACTTTTAAATGAATTTGTCTATGTACCACATGAGTGTCTGATGCCCCTGTAGGCCAGAGAGGGCATCAGGATCTCCCGAAACTGGAGGGGCATAAGGTTGTGAGCTGCCATGTGGATACTGGAAATAGAAATCAGGTCTTTTGGAAGAACTGATAGTGCTCTTAACCTGAGCCACTTCTCCAGCCCCTCAGTAAAACTTTTGAGATCAGGTTTCATATTATAACTCAGACTAACCTAGAACTCACTATGTAGCCCAGGTTGGCCAAACTAATGATCCCCTCCTTCACCTTCCTCCCAAGTGCTGGAATTATGGGTGTAAGCCACCAAGCCCAGCTGTAACATGATTCTTTTCTATAAGACAGGATCTCACTATGTAGCCCTGGTCTGGAACTGACTAAGTAAGTCAGACTTAAATGAAGTTTCCTGGTGGTTTTTATTACTAAAACAAACATATGCAATGCCTAGAACTAATGAACCTAGATAAGTAGGAGAAGAGAGTAGAAAGCTCCTGAACTCACCCCTGGAGACGGCTTGCCTGTGTGCTCGCAGATGCTTACCTCCAAGGACAGGCAGAGGCTTTAGCTTACTCACCAAGTAAGTATACATGGTGGGTGTGGGGGGAGGTGTCGGAGATACATGGTGAGACCTTGTCCTAAATATTTTACAGTTTGGCTTGGTGGACTTGCTAACTCACATATGTAATCCCAGCACTTGGGAAGGAGGTTTGGCCAACCTGGGGTACATACCACTGCCCATGGTAAACAACTGTCCCTGCGTCTCTGAATTTCAGCCTTGTTCCTAAGGTTAGATTTCTAAAATGGTGTGATGAATCCACAGCTACAACCAGTATTAATACGAGGTGTCTTCTTTCTCCCCTAGAGGAGTGTCCCGTTGGTCTTCTCTCATGTGGCCCTTTGTGTAGACCCTCAGTGGATGATTATTTCAGTGTGACATGGCATCTTGGGACTGACTTTCCCCAGTCGGGAGAAACGCTTTCCCCAGGGTCGACCTTCCGTCTCTTTCTCGGTTTCTCCAGTCATCGCATTTTTTTCTAAGTTGGCGTCTCTATTAGTAGGCAAACTAAAGCATGTTTTCTATCAGACAGAAGACATAACAAAGTCATGTCAGCTTGACATCTCGACTACATAATACAACATGTGGAAGAGACAAGAAAAATGTATTCCTATCAATCTTCGTGTTGCTGGACTCCTGTTTTTTGAAAAATAAGAGAGACAAAGTAGATTTTTTTTGACCTTTAATTCTTCAATTACCCTGCCAAGCTTCAAAGACAATTAAGACATACATAATGTTTCTGTAGGATCTTCCTAACCTGTGATTGATACCCGGTGCTAAGGCAGTGTGGCTGTGTACAAAGAATTGTCTCAGATATAAATATGTTAACAAAAGATGATATGTCAAATATATCTAAAAAGAAAGAAATCAGGAGAATGTAGTTTGCATTTTGGAGGTTCCCTTACTGTGTGTATCATGGTAGGAGCAGGACCACCACTTACTTGGCTTTCTCTTGTATTTGCCGGCCTGCTTGAGCCTTCCTAGCGCCACCTGCTGACAAGCATTGGCACGGCATGTGAGCAGCTCTGGAGAAAGAACCAGTTTGGGAATTTGGGTGGAAATGAAATTGTGTTAGGGGATAAGCCTGTTTCAACATAATTGCCTTGTTTGTGACGAGTCTTGTTTTGTAGCTTGAGCCATCCTTCAGTTTATGATCCACTTGCCTCAGCCTCCCAAGTGATGTGGTTATAGGCATGTGCAACCGTACCGCAGCCCACCTGTTTTATAGTTTTTGAACAAATTCTATACAATCTGCTCTTTGGATTAACAGTTCAATAAATGCTCCCAAAGGACAACTTTCAGAAGTCAGTTCTCACCTTCTACCATGAGTTCAGAGATGAACCGTGTCATCAGCTCCCCGTCTCCAATATAAGATCCAGTCTTATAACGTGAGTAATTTAAAATTAAAACTGTCTGAAGGCTCCATTAAGCTAACTCATCAGGTTAAGGCCTTGCTGCCTGCCAAGCCCTAGCACCTGGATGGCAGTAGAGAACCAACTCACACACAAGAGGCGTTCTGACCTCCAAATGCTCACCTTGGTGCACATGTGCCCCAACCCCGCACTAAAAAGAATCAATGTTGTTTTAACAACATCAAAAAAATTGATCATCTCTTCAAGGACTTTTTTGGAGTGCTTTTTATTTGTGTATATATCCCCAGCTTTTTCTTCATTTAAAAGAGCCCAGCCGACAGGATTTCCATAACTCACGTCATCCATTTCTCCAGTGCATTCCCAGTATTTTAAAACTAGTTTGAAATGCAAAACCTCACCAATCCTGTGTCCTCTTTGATTCTTTTGTGCAGATTTTGTTTGGATTAGACAAAGGAAGAACCAAGCCAGAGGAGACACATTAGTTTCTGCCTAACACTTGCACTCAGCCACTTACCTTTTAGTGTTGGTAGGAGGTACCCATTCCTTCCCACCCCCACTGCCTCTTTAGGCAGGAATAGCATTTCCCAATGATTTCATGCTGGAAGGGCCCAAGGGCTGACCTGTCAGAGCAGAGCAAATTCACTTGGGCTACTTTATGCAATATGCCTGGCAAAGCAAAAGTTTGTGGACCAGACCATGATTTGCAATGGAGAACAACACCTGTTTGAATACCTGCACTCCTAACCTAATGGTGAAGCTAAGCCTGTTGTTCTTAATACAAGTTCTCAGTCCCTCAAATGAGTGTTAAAAAGGAAAAGACCAAGGCAAGAACACCACTCTCACCTCAAACAGAAAGAGATAGTTTATTCTGGAATTAAAGTGACCATGACCTAGGAATACAGATTTGTGATACCCAGATTTCATGGTCCAACATGGTAACAGTTTCGTGAAGCTTTTTTTAATAGTGACAGAACAAAGATAATTCTCAAATATATTGGTGAGAACATCAGGTGGGCAGAATAAAGCAAATCAGATTAATAGCACCACTGTAGGCCTCAACGTTAGTAGAGGATATCCTTAGCCTTTGGTTTATGGAAGCTGTTGTATCTGTTGGTACATCCCCAAACCTTTCACTTATTAGTCCCAGATATGTTAGGTCAGACACAGAGGTGGTCAAGGAATTGAGGGGCTAAGAGTTAGCCCGAGATAAAGTATAAATTAGGCTCTCGATCTGCAACATTCCAGCTTCTCCATAGCATTGAAGTTTGGATGAGTTTTTGCAGAAGGTTCAGTATGAGATGCAGTTCTTTCCAGAAACTTTCACTCACAGACAGAGCCCAGCACAAGACACCTGCCATGTTTGGCCAGGCTCTGGGTCCCTGTCATATAGCACCATTCTCAGACTGTAACAGTCATCACTGTCACCAGGACAGCTTAATGACTTGCACAAGACCCCAAAGATAAGGCTTGCTTACTGTTTATGGCCCCTCATAGGAGGTGTGGAAGGATCATTGGACCCTCAACTGAGATCCCAGCTGGACCTCTGCCATTTACGTGTAACTCTGCCCTAATTGCATGTGTCTTCTGGCACCAGGAGGAGCTAGAGTGCACAGACACAGGGGCAGGGGGCACTTTCCATGCGGGTATGAGGAAATTGTCTTCAGTGCTGGTGAGACTTTCTGATGGTGCAGCAGCTAGGAGTTACCAATGCTCCTGTAAGTAACCCCTTACCCATGTTTTGTAAGCTAACCCAATAAACAAATTGGTCCCCAAGTTGAACTTTGGTGAATCATATTTAGGTATGTTTGGACTCTTATAGGGAGGAAATGGGTGATAAGAATTCCTCCAGTTCCATCACAAGAATAAATCAATTTCTGCAGTGAACTTTGGAATGACCGAGTTGGCAGAACCTTGTCATTCACTGTGTGATCCCACTTTTGATGTTTAGGAGTTCCCAGTACAGGAGGAGTGAATTTCACAAGGCCATGCTCTCCCCCACTTAACCTGAGCAGTGCACTGAGGCAAGCATAGATACATTGCACATACTCAAAGCCTCTGCCTCCTTGTGTGATTCCACATAGGCCCTAATTCTACTGCCCATGTAGGGACAGAGAATGAAATGGAAAAGATACCATGACCCAGAAGAGACAGGTTGATAGTCAAGGGTTATACAGGACATGAGTGATCTCAAGCATCCCATCTGCTTTGGTCATCACGAAGAAATTTCCCCCTCCTTCTAGAGAAGAGGAGTGAAGAAATAGAAAGCCATACCAACTGCAGAGGCATCATTTCTGGGATCTAAACTATCCTGGTTAGTTTTATATCAATTTAACAAAAGTTAGATTCATCTGGGAAGAGGGAACCTCAAATAAGAAAATGCCTTTAATTTTCTTGATTAGTGAGTAATGTGGAAAGGCCCAATTCACTGTGGGTGGAGCCAACCCTGGGCTGATGGCCCTGAGCTGTGTAAGAAAGCAGGCCGAGCAAGCCATGGGGAGAAGCCAGCAAGCAACGCTCCTCCATGGCCTCCGCTTCAGTTCCTGCCTCGGATCCTTTCCCTAACCTCCCTCAATGATGAACTGTGATCGGAACATGTTAGCCAGATAACCCTTTCCTTCCCCAAGCTGTTCTTCATCTGTGTTTTATCACAGCAACTGAAGCAAACCAGGACATGCAGTAAATGAATATGTATTTGCATTTGGATGCAGAAGGGTGTCTGGAAAATTCTAGAACAGCTTCACTTTCTGCTGCTGCCTGAAGCTCCCTCTGGTAGAATGAGCAGCGCCTGTTTCCCTAAACACCCCTTAGCGTATTGATCTGCTTGGAGCAAAGAACAGAGCTATGAAAAGACACTGCAAAAGAACTCCTTTTTTTCTGCAGACAGCAGACTGTCTTTAAAGTTCCGATAACGTGCTTTAGAACACATGAAAGAGCTGTGGCTTTGGTGGTAGTACAGGGTATGGGGATCCCGTGAGAGGCGCTGTGCCAAGGCTTCCTTTACAGGCCTCAGTTTGCATGCACAGAGGTCTCAAAGAAAATGCTTTGCAGCTCTTAAGCCTGAGGTTTTGACTGGCTTTTCTTTGTCTTTTAGTAACCATAATTTTTGTTTTGTTTCAAGACAGTCTCAGTATGTTGCCCAGACTAAACTTGAACTTGCTCTCCTTTCCCAGCTGCCCAAGGGCTGGGAGGACAGCGTGCGCCATCATATTCAACTAGTAATCACTGTTTGAATGTGTCCTTCCTCCTAGGACCCAAGCACAAGCCGCTCCAGGGTCCTCAGCCTCCTAACAATCTAGGAGCCTCACTCAGTTTATGGGTAGCCAGGGAACAGTGGGACTGTCAGCAGTGAGGGATGGAGGCATAGCTCCACACTGTCACCTTTAGCATCCCAAGTAGTTTCCTTGATCTTTTAGGAACTGTAATTAAGAGAGACACAGGATTCCTTTGAACAGAAAAGAATTTTAAGACTAGCCAGTGTAGGGTTGGATGGAGTTTTTATTAAAAGCAGAAAGGTGCTGAAGAAAACACACTGAGAACATGGTTGTGGGATCCTCAAAGAGTCAGTTTAGCAAAGGGCTTTCTTTCAAAGAGATTTCAAGCACAGCAGTTAAGAGAAGGAATAAGACATAGCCAAGTGTGAGTATACACTTCTCAAGGAAGGGTCCCAGAAAGCCAGACATGTCAGGGACTGTGCAGGGCTCCTCAAGGAGAGCCCCAGTTGTCTTGCAGCAGACAAGCACCATTTCCGTGGCTCTCTTCCATCTCACATTGCTGTGAAGAAGCCCTTTCCCTTTTCTCTTTATGATAAATGGTCATAGCGGGCTCCGCCCAGAAGTCCTTTGGATGACCTTAGAGCTGACATGATGGAACCAGGTACCACCCGTGCTGCACAGGGTCTAGTGCATGTGTTTTCCCTGTAAGGGCTCGAAGGCCCTGCCGTAGGGGCTAGAGGAGCACAGGCTTTCTGAGGTGATGAGAGGAAGGTCTTTAGCAGTTGCTGTTTTGGGAATTCTTAACTAGAGGCTTTGTTGGACAGCGGTGAGGCTCCTTCCCTTCCCAATGTCCCCGTGGGTTTTCCTGCCTTTCTATTCTGCCTCAGTGATGGGTTTGTCTAAGTTGTTCTACTATCAATAAAGACTCAGGAGTCAAATATTGGGGTGAAAACCTGAGAGATCAAAGAAGCAGCAGAGGAGCGACCAGTTGACCTCTCCACACTTCCTAGATTGAAGAGACCACACTATCTCTAAGCTCCTCCCTTCTCCTTCCTGGGCATCTTCTCTATCTATATTCCTGGCGTCTCTATGGCTAACTCTGGTCAGCTAGTCACCAACTTGGCCCCCTGATTCAAGGTTAACTGTATTAGCACAGTATCAGGGTGTCACAGTGTGATCAAATATCCCACAATACCTCAGGACCATGGAGAGGGGAGGGGGAAGCCATGAGGCCTTTGCGGCAGCTATGAGAAAGCACCTGACTGGGGGCTCCTCAGCCAGACATCCCTCCACTCACAGTTCTGGAAGACGGAAGCTCAAGATCAGCACAGTGGGGTCTGGCAAGGGACAGAAACTTCCTGCTTCCTAGATGCTACGTCTAGTCGTGTCCTCACATGATGGCTGGCAAAAGTCAACTCTCTGCAATCGTGTTCATCATGACTAATCACCTCCTGAACACATCAGCTCCTCATCACAGACCTTGTAGGGAAGGATGCCAGTGTGTAAGTTCTGGGGTCATAAACACTGAGCAATAAAAGTAGGGAAGGCTGCAAGTGGAACCCTCAGAGCAGACACACTCCTTTTAGAGCCCCTCTTCTAGCTAGCACCTTTATGTCTATCTTATTATATTTGTGTGTGTGTGTGCACGCACGCATTACATGTGTGGGTGCTTGTGCCTTGGCAGTCAGAGGACAGCTGTGAGAACGGTTGTCTCTTCCCACAAGGCAGGTTCTGGGGATTTAACTCAGTCAGGCATGATGGCAAGTGCCCCTACTGGCTGGGTCATCTCACTGGGCCATCACCTAATATCTCTGGTTTCCTTTTTTAGCTGAGGTAGGTATTCATTCTAATCTGGCACCAGGGATTTGGTTTGCCTTAAGGAGACTTCCTGCGGGGGGTTAGCTGGCCTTAGGAGGGCATGCCCCATGACCATTTAGCACGTTGAAGGACTGAAAACGTCCAGCCCTCTGACGAGCTCCTGATGGGAGTGGCTATTTTTAAAGAGTTTGTTGTTCGTGCCCCCACCCCCGCTGCTCTCCTTGGGGGATACAAATGTTGGGACTTCTGTGAGTTACAGAACTCCAGTGCTGCCCGAGGAACGGGATGGTACCGTTTGCGAACATGTTTCAGGCTGCTCTTTTCATGCTAGGAGAAAGAGCGGGTGTGCCACCGTCTTCATGGTAGAGTGCCCTGGCTTCTGCTTCTCAACAGCTGCTTTTTAGGAGAAGCTTAACATCAGGATTTCAAACAGTAGTTCTCAAAAACCTTTTCTTGGGAGCCAGGGATATAGTTCAATGAGTTTGAACCTGAAACCCACATGGTGGAAGGAGAGAACTGATTCCTATAAATTAATCTTCAGACCTCCATGCACACGCCATGATATAAATATACCCACCACACATATACAGATAGGCATGCAAAGTAAATGTTTAAGAAATTCTGTGAAATGTATTTTAAATCTAACAAAATTTTACTGTTAGATTGAGGTGTCAAGTTTCAAGTCAACATGTAACAGAATCAATAATGATTTCCCTTGTCATTGTATGAGTGATGGAGAAAATACTCATCAACGGGATATTTGATAAGTTAAATCACACTCACACATGGGGACACCCAACTGTGTCACAAAAACACTATAGATGTCAGCCTCACCTGGGAACCAGACCACTTCTCCACCGGAGGATGGAAAGGGAAGTGATCCTTTATTTTATTTTTTACATTTTTTATTTTTATTGAAAAATACTTTTTTCTCACATAATATATCCCAATTATGATTTCCCTCCCTCTTCTCCTTCCACTCCTTCCCACCTCCCCTCCCATCTGAATCCATCCCCTTTCTGTCTTTCATTAGTTAGTAAACAGGCTTCTTTGGGATAATGATAAAATATAATAAGATAATAATAAAATGTAATAAGATCTAATACATTAGAATTGGACAAAACAGAGGGAGAGGGCCTAAGAGAGAGATCTAGCTGTTTACACACTGAATGTTTCCATAAAAACACTAAACTGGAAGCCATAATATATGGGCAAAGGACACTCCACCTCTTCATCCATGGGGTTACCTGAGCTGAGCCCTGAGGGTGGGGTCTGATGGAGACATCTCATTTAGGACTGAGTGTTTCAAGGTCTCTCACTCTCTATATTATGTCTGACTGTGAGTCTCTGATGATGGCTGAGCAGGGCACTGATCTTTTTTGTTTTGTTTTTGGAGTAGTAGTATTGGGTTCTACCCTAGGTCTCTGGGTTATAGAATTTCTGGTTCTTGGTCACCCAAGCAGTGTTGGATATGGCTTCCATCTCATGGAGTGAGCTTTAAGTCAAATCAGAAGCTGGTAGATAGCCAGGCAGTAGAGGTACACGCCTTTAATCCCAGCACTCAGGAAGCAAAGGCAGGCCGGTCGCTGTGAGTTCCAGGCCAACCTGGTCTACAAGAGCTAGTTAGTTCCAGGACAGCCAGGGCTGTTACACAGAAAAACCGACTTGAAAAACCAGGAAAAAGAAAAGTTAGTTACTCCCACAAGCTTTGTACCACAATTGTAAATCAAAGGATTCTGGAACTCTTTTTATAGACCAGGCTGGCCTCAAACTCACAGAGAGTCTCCTGCCTCTGCCTCCCAAAGGCTTTTATTAAAGGTGTGCCTCACCACTGCCCAGCAAATTTCAATGTCTTAACAACTGAGAATTACTCCATGTGTAAATTCACCACATTTTATTTACCCATTCTTCTGTTGAGGGACATCTACATTGTTTCTAATGTCTGGCTATTATGAATAGAGCAGCAATGACCATGGTTGAACAAGGTTCTTTGTGGTAGGTTGAAGAATTCTTTGGGTGTATGCCCAGGAATGGTATAGGTGCATCTTGAGGCAGAGCTTTTCCTATCTTCCTGAAGGTCACTACACTGATTTCTATAGCAGCTGTACAAGTTTTCACTCTCACCAGCAAGGGAGGAGTGTTCCCCTTGTTCCACATCCTCACCAGCATGAGCTGTCACACATATTATTGATCTTAGCCATTCTGAGTATAAATGAAATCTCAAAATGATTTTGATTTGTATTTTCCTGATGAATACAGATGTTGATTAGCATGTCTATTTTTGTGCCAATACTATGCTGTTTTTGTTGCTATAGCTCTGTAGTACAAATTGGAAATCAGGGATGGCGATACCTCCAGCAGATCACTTATCATTCAGGATTATTTCAGCTATCAGTGTGTGTGTGTGTGTGTGTGTGTGTGTGTTTCTATATGAAGCTGAAAATTGTTCTTTCAAAGATCTATGAAGAATTGTGTTGAAATTTTGATGGAGATTTCATTGAGTCTGTAGGTTGCTTTTGGTAGGATGGCCAGTTTTTTGCTATATTAATCCTTCTAATCCATGTACATGGTAGATCTTTACATATTCTGATATCTTCTTCAGTTTCTTCAAGGTCTTAAAGTTTTTATCATTCAAGTCTTTCACTTGCTTAATTAGAATTATCCAAAATATTTTATATTATTTGAGGCTTTTATGAAAGGTGTTATTTACCTGATTTCTTTTCCAGTCTATTTGTCATTCGTATATAGAAGGGCTACTAATTTGTGTGAGTTAGTTTTGTATCCAACTCCTTTGCTGAAAGTATTTATCAGCTGTAGGCATCCCATGGTGGAATTTTTAGGGCTTTTAGAGTCTCCCTTGAGAAGTCAGGTGTTATTAACAGGTCTGCCATTATAAGCTGCATTGGCTTTTTCCCTTGAAGCCCTTAATATTCTTTGTTCATTAAGTTCAGTGTTTTGATTATTATTTGCTGAGAGGAATTTCTTTTTTTTTGGCATAGTCTATTTAGTGTTCTGCACGCTTCTTGTACCTTGATAGGCATCTCCTTTAGATTAGGGGAAATTTCTTCTTTGATTTTGTTGAGACTATTTTCTGTGCCTTTGACCTGGGTTTCTTCTCCTTCCTCTATTCCTATTATTCTTAGATTTGATCTTTTCATAGTGTCCCATATTTACTGAATGTTTTATGCCAGTATTTTTCAGATGTATCATTTTCACCGACAGAGGTATCCGTTTCTTCTATTATGTCTTCAGTTCCCAAGTTTCTCTATTTCATCTCCTGTATTCTATTGGTGAGACTTGACTCTGAAGTTCCTGTTCAAGATCCTAAATTTTTTGTTTCCAGATTTCCTCCAGTTTGGGTTTTCTTTATTGTTCTATTTCTGCTTTCAGATCTTGAACTGTTTTTATTCATTCCCTTCCATGTTTGTTTGTGGTTTCATAGATTTCTTTAAGGGATTTATTTCCTTGGCTGGAATGGCCTGTGTGTTCCCAGAGGACGCCTTTTGGCGTTGGGAGCTATGATAAAGCAGTGAGTGAGAGAAAGCACATTTGGAGGGAAAGCTCTGTGTGATCCTGGAGATGGG
>LOEQ01000734.1:204264-234810 GCA_001685075.1 Bramus lutescens | reverse complement strand
ACACACACACACACACACACACACACACACACACGCACACATGCACACACACATGCATGCGCGCACACATGCACACACACAGGTTTTTGTAATTTTGTATGTATGTGTTTGTATATGTGTGGATGGATGTGGATTCTGGATGTGTATAATGAGTGGATGTGTTTGTATATGTAAATGTGTGTGCATGTGTATATAGCTCAATTGTTCAGCTCTAGAGCAGGAACTCTGTAGATGACACCATGTCAAAATGTCCAAAGGTTGCATGCAGCCCCTCCCGCACTTAAAGGCTCTGTCATGCAGTCAGTCTGTCAAGGTCATCAAGTGTAGGAAGAACTTCCCTTTCTGAGTCCTCCTGAGCCTGGACCTGTGACCTCACTGACCCCTGGATTCTCCAGCTCCACCGTTGTCAGACAGGCATTTGCAGGCTTTAGCTTGCTTCCAGCCATGCATGCTTCCTTCTGACCAGCTTCCCCTGGGTGGGTTAGGTGAGCAACCTCAGCTGAATGAAGGACAAGTATCATTTTGTAGCAAGCTTTCTTGGACCGCCATCCTGTAACACTCCAGTTTACAGATTTGGAAACTGAGTCCAGAGGGCAAGTTGCTCCCCACATGGACAGCCTGTCTTAGTTACTTTCCGGTTGTGTGATAAAACACACTGACAAAAGCAACTTAGAGGAAAGGAGAGTTACCTTGGCTCACAGTTCCCGAGGGACGGAAACTACGATGGCAGCAGAAGCGGAGCAGGAGGCTGGCTGTGCACATTGTGCCTACACTCAGGACGCAGGGACTGCACAGCAAGTAGGGTGGAGCTAGAAAGCCTCAAGGCCCTCTCCTAGTGACCCACTTCCTGCAGCATGGCTCCACTTCCTAAAAATCACACATCCTATTCCAACAACACCAGCAGCTGGGGAACACTGGAAACACATGAGCCTGGGGGGAGGCAGTTCACATAGACATCATGATATATTCCCATAGGAAGTGCCCAGCCTTGCCAAGGAAGCTACCCACAGAGCGGTACACCCACCCTGGAGCCACTCGCTAGTTAAAGCCCTCCTCCTCACTGCAACCGTGAAAGGTGCTGCATGCAGTTGATATCGGAGACATGCCCCAACTCATTTGCCTGGCTGGTGTCCAGACAGTGACAAGGACGAGGCCAGTGCTTATCTCAGAGCTCAGGGCTCTGCCTGGCCCCACGCGTGGATGCTTAGTCACTATTGACTGAAATGCAAGGGGTAGTGGATGTTTAAACCCCAGGGTGTCCCTGGTCTAAATAATACATCCTGATGGCCAGGTGAAGGCCTGGGGTGACACCCGGGAGAAGAACCCTACCTTTCCCCACCCCACAGCATTGCATTACACTGTCCCAACCAGCACAAACATGGCAGCAGTCCTTGAAGCCAAGGCCTAATGGAGGCTGGACAGGTCTACCCCTGCTGGGTGCTGGGACAGGGGATGGCACCAGGAATAAGTAAACATGGTGTTGGATACTTAGGGGATGACTCCCGGGCTGAAGGTCCACATCAGTTGGGTGGGTCCATGGCACAAACTCATACCCTATGCAGGAAGGGTCAACTGTAACCCCCCTGCGGCAGGCAACTGTCTTAGGACACCCTGTATTTGACCATAGAAAAGCTGTGATCTTGAAATGCAACTGAGACCCACCTGCCTTCTCCACAAATTGTCCCAAGTCCCTACCCTGCGAGCTTGCACAGGGGCCTCATGAGCCCCTTCTGGCTTTAAAATGCTCAGCCCTCTGTGCCTCTCTGTAAAGGAAAAAAAACCTCCACCTGAGCAGGAAGCCTGAACAGGAGACACTGGGGTGCACCTGACTTCAAGGTCAGAGGTCTTCCAGCTCAAGTCTGGCTGGTAAAATCAAACAAATACACAGCAAAGGGAAATGCATTGACTGGGGTCCCTAGTAAAGAAGTCTGGATGAAGCCCAAATGTATGTTGTCAGCCTTGGCCATGAGTTCAAAACAGTGGATTCATTACAACCCCGATTTACCTCTCTCAAAGTGAAAAATATCCTTTTAAACCAGCTTCATCTTGTGTGTTGTGTGCTTGTAAACAGGCGGTATACGCCAGCAAAGGGCTGCACAGTGGCTCCAGCGATGCCCCTCTTCCTTTACTGGTTCCCATTCTGAAACCAGGCAGTGTAGGATGTTTCCCAGGCAGGATTGATGGGGTGACTGGCCAGGTGAAGGGCCCCAAGACTCAATCTATATGCTGAAGGGCAGGATGAGAGCCTTCCTGAAGCTCCTGCTGCCAGAACTGGACTGTGGCTTCAGACACTGGAGTCAGCTACGTCCAGTAAGGAAGATGGCCCTGTCACTTGAGAGTGCCCTCCTGGGACCAGGGACCAAGGCAAGGTTTCTCAGTAGGCAAATGCTGCTAGCTTTTATCAACAAAGAATAAGGTATCATTGTGTGCCTTCATGCCCTCCAGAGGAAGTTTGCTTTATGCAGAGGGTGGCATGCTATTCAATACAATGCTGTTTCAAATTTTCTTCTAGCAAGATGCATTTTTAGTTTGAACTATCAGCATGCATGTGTACGGTAGGATGCACAATGCACAAGAGTGCTGTGTCTGTGAGGCCTGAAGAAGGCATCGAATCCTCTGGAGCTAGAGTTACAGGTGGGTGTGAGCCACCTGACATAGGTGCTCAGAACCGAACTCGGGTCCATTGCAAGAGCAGCAGCATACTCTCTTAACCACAGTCTCTCATGTAACTCAAATTCCCTGGATAGCAGAAGATGGCCTTGAACTTATAATCATCCTGTCTCCAGCTTCCAAGTGCTGGGATCACAAGATGTGCAATGCTAGGGAGGGTACCTATCCTGAGCGTCTCACAAGTCCTCTGCTACTGAGCTACAGCCCAGACCCTGGAATCACTCACTAGAACTATTTTAAGAGCATCTGACCAACATCCACAGGTCCTGGGTTCCATCCCCAGTTCCTATGTGTGTGCGCACATGTGTGAGACTGTCTCTAGCAGTACACACCTTCTCCTCACACAGTAGTTTGTTTGCACATCAGTCTCGCCTGTTTGCTGTTGAGGCAAATTGTTTCCTGTTTGGCTGACGCAGACTGTGATGAGTAGCCACAGAGAAACTGCCACACAAGTATGTGGGGCACACATTCCTGGAAGCAAAGCCGATGGGTGGCCCGATGGCTGCATTTGCATTGTAAATGGTCTTTTGGATACTGGCCATTTAGGAGCCCACACTGGTCCCACCCCCATAGAAACACTATGCTTCCTTGCACCCTGCCATCTTACTGGTTCCCCAGGTTTTATTTCTAGTTTTTCTTTTTAAAAATCTAAATTTATGTGTAGGTTGTTTGGCCCACATGTGTGTACGTACACCAGTGTGTGCCTGGTGTCTGCAGAGGCCAGAAGAAGGCCTTTGCCTTAGTCACTGTTCTATTTTTGTGAAGAGAAACGATGACCAAGGTAACTCTCATAAAAGAAAGCATTTAATTGCGGATTTGTTTTCAGTTTCAGAGGTGAGTCCATTATCATGGTGGGGATCGTGGTGGCATGCATGAAGTTGGAAAAGTAGCTTAAAGCTACATCCTGACCCATAGGCCTCGAGAGAGACTCTAGACTGGGCACAGAAATTGAAACCTCAAAGCCCACCCCTAGTGACATGCTTTCTTTAACAAGGCCACACCTCTTAATCCTTCTAATTCTCTCAAATAGTGCCACTCCCTGGTGACCAAGCATTCGAATATATGAACCCATGGGAGCCATTCTTATTCAACCACCAGCGCAGGATTCCCTGGCGCTGGGGTTACAGGCAGTGGTCAGGTGCCATGAGGTGCTGGGAACAACAAAAAAAAAAAATCCTCTCCTATTCCATTCCCCAATTTGTAACATTGCTGATTTTTTTTATTCCAATCCTTGGTTTTCTATTTTATTTTGTTTTTAGTATACATCATTTCTAGGAGCACATTTATGTTGTCAACACTATTTGACAGAACTATAAAAATGCCTTATACAACCACCACCATCCCTAACCCCTGCCAGTGCAGTGTGTGTGCTAGAATAGAAGACTCTCTGTGGATAGACACCTTAACACTTAGAATCCTCAGTTATAGCCTGATTCTCATTTGAGTCCTGTGTTTAAGAAATGTATTTTTTAAAATTACATTTATTTGTCCGTGTAAACACTTATTTATGTGTGCATGTATGTATATGTTTGTGGGTGCACCTATGAAGATCAGAGGATGCCTTCTAGGGGTTGATTCTGTCAATTCATCATGTGGGTCCGGGGATCAAATTCATGTCACCAGGCTTAGCAGCAGTCACCTTTACTCACTGAGCCATCTCCCCAGCCCTGGAGAGACATATTCACCATTATAGCATCACAGTACAGTTCCACTGCACAAATAACTACTGTTCGTCCCTACTGTCCCCTGTGTGTGTGTGTGTATGTGTGTGTGTGTGTGTGTGTGTGTGTGTGTGTGTGTTGAGCATGGGTATATGTATAAAGGCATTCTCCTGTAACTGCTGTTTCTGAATTCATCTGGAGTCCATCTGTCTTGAGATACATCCCCATCACTGCCCTTGTTGACTAATCCCTTTGTGGTGGATATCACCTTCTTCCTTGGGTACCAAGGTTGGCTTTTGAGAAGTCCTTTTGTTAGTAAATAGAGAAGAAGGGCTGGTCCATGGGGAGGTCAGACTGCATCATTATCACCATCATCACCATCTTCATCTCCATCATCCCTTTCATTGTAACATTGAAATCAGAACCATCAGCACCATCATCATCACTACCGTTCCCATCCTCTCCCTCATGCAGCTGTATAGATCCATAGGATGCAGATGATGCAACCTTGTAAGCCTGGCACTGAGGAGGGACTGGGCCTCACAGAGCCTGGATGACTATAGAGCCTGGCAACCAACTTTCCAGGATGGACCAGTGTCAACTTGTTACAAACTGGAGTTATCTGAAAAGAGGTAACCTCAATTCCAAAAATACCTCCATAATATCTAGTTGCAAAATATTTTCTTAATTAGTGATTGATGTGGAAGAGCCCACCCCATTGTGGGTTGGGTCATCCCTTGACTGATAGTTCTGGGTCCTATAATAAAGCAAGCTGAGCAAGTTGTGATGAGCAAGCAAGTAAGCAGCACCCTCCATGGACTCTGCTCCCGACTCCAGGATTCTGTGCTGTTTGAGTTCCTGTCCTGACTTCCTTCGATGATGGACTACAATGTGGAAGTGTAAACCAGAATGAGCTCTTTCCTCCCCAGCTTGCTTTTGATCATGGTGTTTCATCGCTGTCACAGAAACCCTAAGACAGTATATTGTGGTCCTGCCGGTGAAAAGAGAACTGGCTTTCCATTAGAGATGCACACAGCACACAGCTGAAGGCGAGAAGACTCTGGAAGGCTTTTGGCCAGCCCACTGCAACTTGTGCTATTGGGGGTCATGTCCCCTGGTGCTCCATAGCCCACTCTCCTGTCTGCCTGTTCCTCACTGCTGGCCTCCAGGCTTCTTCCCTTGGTCCCAGTTATCAGGTCTCAGGGTTATCATCTCAGCTGTGGAACCCATAGGAAGGGACATACGCACCACTCTGCCTTTTCGGCTGGGAATTCACTCAGCTTCTGGGAATACCTGAAATGACAATGGTTCAAGCCAAGTAGAAATTAATTTTCTATTCTTGCTATGGGAATGTCCAAAGCTAAGTCAGTGGCTGGAGCAAATGCTCTATGAAGTCATTAGAGATAAGACCTCCAAATTCTTGGTCTGGAGACTCTCAGATTCGAAGATGCCTGCCTGCAGGCATTCCAGCCATCAAATCTACTTTTCTAAAAGGAAGCAAGAAGGATTCAGTCTTTCTAATTTAATGCAACACCTTCTGCTTATATCTCACTGGCGACTTCCAGCAGCAAAGTAACTGGCAGAGGGGCACCGTGATTAAAAATGAAGTTCTGCCGCCATACATAGTAAAGTTGTGTGTACAAAGCTCCCTGTGGCTCAGTTTCCTTTGTGCTTGGGGTTGGGAGAGAATTAGCTTAGCGGCCAGTACCGCAGAAGACCCTGGCCAGGCTCACAGCGGAAGCCAGTAAACAGAATGCAAGGGGTTTGACCTACACTTACTTCTTTGAGCCTGGAGGACTAAGCGCTTGAAACTGCTGCGAAAGCAAGAGCAGTTCTCCCTGCTGGAGGCGGGGCAGTAGAGAGGAGCTGGGCTCCAGGCACTCAAGGAGGTCCCCAGTGAGCTCTGCCTTACCCACAGTGGGCTAGTCCCTGCCCCAGGAGCCCAGGAGAGGCTGTGAAAGATGACAGTCTTGGTTCGTCACAACTGCTGCTCTGTTTTTGAAGCAGGAGACCTGCCTGGGTATTTTGGGGTTTGCTTGTTTGTTTGTTGTGAGATGGAATCTCATGTGTAGCTGAGGAGGACTTTCAGTTGCTTCCACCCCCTGCATGCTGGGATACAGGCGTGCACCAGCACACATCTAGTCCAAGCAGTGCTGGGGACTGAAGCCAGGGCTTCCAGCTTGACAGGCAAGCACTCTTATCAGCTGAACCACGCCTCCAGCCTCTTGCCCGGACTGATTTTTAAGGCAGGGTTCTAACAAGGCCTTCGGGAGCTGACAGGGTCAAGGACAAGGTCAGGAGAGGCAGCCCAGGGAGGCTGTAGGAGGAGGGGTGGGAAGACAGTTGTGAGGGGATAGAGGAAGGGAGGAAGAAGAGTGAGCAGGGTGGAAAAGGGTGGAGAAAGGTGGGTAAGGACCCAGACAGGAGCCCAGCAAGAAGGCCCACTGCTGTAGTAACCGCTACAGCAGTTTCTCAGACCCAGTAAACCCCAAAGAGGCCCTGATCTTTACCTGCAGGATGAAGATTTTCATCCTGGCTTTGTGCTGGGAACCCAGACCTCAGCAAAGAGGAGGTGGGATGGGCAGGTTGGTTCCTCAGGTGGACAAGGTTGGGGAATGAAGGGTGATGTTCCATTGAGTGAATGCTGAGATGGGAGTAGGGACAACAGCCGGATTAAAGTAAGATCTAGGGGAGGGCTAAGTCTGGACTGTGGCTAGCTGGATTGAGAGAGGCAGCTGCAGGCCTGGAGTGAGGCCAGGTGCAGCACTTGCTGAGGGCAGAGAGGTACCCAGGGACTCACTTCAAGCACAGGGGCAGGGCCAGCACCAGGGTTGTGGCCCAGAGCTTCCTGGGCACCGTTGGTAACCAACAGGAGGCAGCTGCAGTGCACCTGCAAGCCAGCCAGGTGCAAGGCCTGTGGGAAGGGCGGGGCAGGATGCGCAGGTCTCCTGAAGCGAAAGTTGCTTAGGGACCTTTGTGTGCCCTTTCCCTGCTTCTGCACCTGTGGCTGCTGCGGGCATCTTTGGAGAGACATGGGTCTTGCCCTGCTGCCCACGGCCTTGCTGGTCCTGCCTGCCCTGCTGCTGTGGCCCACACTGGCCCAGGACTCTGAGGAACCCAATGTGCGTTGTGGAGGTGAGTGCTGGCTGTGGGGTATAGGGTGTCTAAGCTCCAGTCTTCTGGAGCAGTACACAGCTTGCCCCTACTCTGTGGGAGACAGGCCTCTGGACAGGTTCCTTTCGCCATCACTCCTGTGTCTCAGGTACTCAGGAGAAGCCCTCTGAGGTTCCTGCTATGTGGCTGCTGGCCCAGTCTTGGAGTGCACAGCTTGCTGCTTGCTGTTCTGGCATTTCAGCTATCCTGATGTGGCTTCTGTGTGAATCTGTGTAAACAAGGAGGGCCCCTTGCCTCTGCCAGCCTTGTCTGGGGTAGGCTGGAGCCACAGTGTGACTGGAGACAGAGGCAGGTGCCGGTCACCACTGGGTAATTTGATGGGCGGCTAGTTCCAGGAACCAGGGTGGTGATGCTTGGCTAAAGAAGCGCTGCTGTGGTTTTGGATGTCAGTCTACCCCTTGGATCCACACGGTTCACAGGTGGCTCCAGTTATTGGAGGACAAAAGACAGGACAGACCTTATCTCAACTCTGACATCCACAGTAAGCACCTCTAGTTGATAGAAGCTGTGGGAGATGTAGGCAGGAAGGCGATAATCCCCTCCCCCGAACAAAAATGCCTGTCCTTGGAATGTCCCGTTGGTAGGGGAATGCCATGTGCGGAGAAGAGGGGAACCTGGGGACAGAGGTGCAGCCAAATGCTTCTGGTTGGCTTTGGGTTCATTGACGCTTGGGTCTTGAGCAGAATGCTCTGTTGTTTGTCTATTTCTGGGGATCTGCAGTCTCCACCTGGGTTTGGAGCAGCCCAGTCAAACTGCCTCTTTCAGAGAAGTTAAACCTGTTCCATGACATGATGTTGGCATCTAGCCTGGCTCTAGGACCAGGATTGGGACAGTTGCAAAAGCACCAAGTGCAGCTCACAGGAGGCTGAGCACAGAATTGACGGAGGAGCAGAGTCGAAGGAGATGGTGTGTACCAGTGGTTCTCAACCTTCCTAAAATTGTGACCCTTTAATATAGTTCCTCATGTTGTGGTAACCCCCGACTATAACATTATTTTTTCTGCTACCTCATAACTGGAATTTACTACTATTGTGAATCACAATCCAAATATTTTTGGAGATAGAAGTTTGTTAAGGGGTTGCGACCCATAGGTTGAGAACCACTGGTCTATCCAGTGGAAGTTGGCAGGGGTGTAGGGTGGAGTGAGGCTGAGGAGGAGTGCTGAAGGGTAGTGATGAGGAGGGGGTGTGTTGCACCCTTCCTAGAGCCATTCTCTCCTTCTCAGACAGCTGAGCCCTTCCGTCCCACCCTAGGCACGTCACTGCAGTCCCCTTGGGCAGAGGCCATCAGGGAGGAGACAGAGAACCTACCTTGTCAAACAGCCCCTCTGCACAGACCCCACACTGGTGTATCTTTTTATTCTGATGCAAGTCACTGATTTCATAAAGCTCTCATGCAAATAGGAGGCCCAGCCCAGGGCCAGCTCCTGTAGGGATGTGCTGGGGGCCCCTAGAGGGAGCTGCTTGTAAAGGTGGCTGCCTGAGGAAGCCTAGAGCCTCACTTTCCAAGTCATCCCCAGGGAAAGAGGGGGAAGCTGACACAGAGAACATGGATCCTTGGGGCTGACAAGAGGAGGCAGGAACTCAAAGGGCTGAGGGGATGGGATAAGAATTCCGGTTGCCTGCCTTCTCTCCCCCCTGAGCTGTATGCAGTGTGCAATAGGGTTTCACAGCCTTGGTGTGGATTTTAAGTAGACGTGTGTTAGGGATGCTTTGAGCATTTTGAGATGCTGATGAGTTCTGAATGTATCCAGCATGGGGCTGGCCACAGGGCACAGCGTCCCCACCCTCGCCCACAGCTCCTGCCTCATCAGCGCCCTACAGCCCCCTTCCATCTCACCACCATCATCCCCCACATGGTCCATTAGCTGCAATGGGTGACTCTTACTGACACAACATCAACAGCCAGAGTCCACGGTTCACATCAAGGTCACTCCTTGTGCACTCCATAGTGTGGGTACATAAATGGCATGTGTCACACTTTACTGCCCTGAAACTCAGTGGGTTTGAGCTCACTTCCAGCTGGCCTTCCTTCCTTGTGTTTTCTCATAACCTTATGTAGGTAAAAATGCAGTGAGTTCTCTATGTGAGTTTTGTATCCTGACCCTGCTGACCCTCACCTGTGTGCTCTTCACCCGCCATCAGCTAGCCAGTGTCCTGTGCTCACACCTGCCTGTCCTCTCCCCTTCTGACTTGTTCTTCCCCCTCAGCCAGATTGCTTCCCACTCTGGCATAGATGGCAGATGTTCACAGGGTCCCCAACCCATTTCTGTGGGGCCTGTAGCCATGTGGTGCCTAAGCTCACCCAGACACTGCCCTGCTATCTCTGCCTCATCTTCTCTGTGTCCTGCCCTTGTCTGTGGAGAACTTGGTTCCATCCCAGATGCTGCTCTTAGAGAAGTTGTATGAAAGGGTGTGTGCAATGTGTGTGCATGTCTATGCACATATGTGTGTGTATATCTTTGGGCCATGTGAACTCTATGTGTGTGTATGGGCCATATGGGTTATATGTAGATGAGTGTGTGTGTCTTTGCATCATGTGATTGTTTATGCATGTGTATGTATCCTGTGTGTCTTTAATTCATGGTGGTTGCGTATATGTGTATGTATATATGCAAATGTATGCATGTGTATTGCTGGGTCATGATGGTTATGTGTGTATGTGCATGTGAATCTTTAGGCCATGTGAGTTGTGTATATATGTATGTGTGTGTATGTATACATGTGTCATTGGGTCATGGTGGTGGTTGTGTGTGTGTACGCATGCATGTATGTGTGTGTTGTACATTAATATCTTTGGATCATGTAGATTATATGTGAATGCATGCATGTAAGTATGTGTATTTTATGTGTGCATGTGTTTTGGGGTCATGGTCATTTGTATGTGTGTGCATGCATGTATACATGATCTTTGGATCGTGTGGGTCATGTATGTGTATGTGTGCAAGTATGTCTTTGGGTCATGGTGGTTGTGTATGTGTAGATACATGCATATATGTATGTATATGTTGTCCATGTGTGTCTTTGGGTCATGGTGGTTGTGTATGTGGATGCATGTGCATATACATGCACATATGGTGGGTCTTATGATGACAACAGGCCTGGAATGGTTATTGTTTTGAACAACTTGTGCTGTCTTCTCTTAATAATCAATCCCTTCTCAGAGAACTAGATCGTGACCCAGGGAGAAGGCTCAGATCTCAGCCTGATGACCTGAGGTTGACCCCAGAAACTTGTGTAAAAAGCTGGATTCAGGGCTGTGTATTTGTAATACCAGCTCTTCTGTGGCAAGATGGAGGTGGCAAAAGGACAAGAGAGATCCTGTCTCTCTAAGGGGAAGACAAGAGCAGGTCCCTGAAGGTTGTCCTCTGATCTCCACATGCATGCCTTGGTACATGTACATGCTCTCTCTCTCTCTCTCTCTCTCTCTCTCTCTCTCTCTCTGTGTGTGTGTTTAAATAAAAAATTTAGAAAGGAAAGGGAAGAAAATAACAAGCAAATGTGGGTTCTGGGAGTGGTTTGGTTTGAGCCTACTGGAAACCCATGCTTCCTGTCCTCAGTCTCTGTGGATTCGTCCATCAACCTCACCAGCTCTCCCTGTGGTCTATGAGTCTGTTGGAGAAGAGGTAGAGGGAGCGTGGTGTGAGAATCCAGCAGGTACCAGCTCTTACAGACACTGGCGAGGTCTGCGCTTGCCCTATGGGCAGGGCTCACAGTGCTGATGCAGTCTAACAGGTCATCTCCAAGGCCGGTCCTGCTTTTCTGAGGACACCTGTACTGTGTAGACCACCCACCACCTTGGCCTCCTTTCATGGGGTTTCAGCAGCTCGCAGACAGCAGCTTTCCATATCTTCCTACCTGTCCGTCACTCGGAGCGGGCTCTTCTGCCTCACATTGCTGACAGACCTCTCAGCCCATCAGCCCTCAGCATAATGGACAGCCCAGGCTATTGATTTAGTGACAACTGCTCCGCTGAGACTAGAGCTAATGTTTTCATTACACTAAAAACATTTGAACAAGTTCATTCTGAATTAGGGAATGGATAGCATTCACGGAAGGGGGTGACTTTTGGAAACCTGAGCTAAGACCTACCCACAGTGACAAGGGGGTGGACTCATGCCACAGATCACTTCCAGTGAGAGGCCAGATGTCTCAGGGACTCTGCCTCCTTACCTTTCCATTGGGGTTTCTGACTTAACTGCACTGACCAGATGACCCTTGTGTCCCCGGGTCCCTCTCTTCTTCCTCTCCTTCAGCAGTCAGCCTGGACTGCATCTGTGTAGGATGTCCAACCTCCTCATCTGGCTGCTGGGCCTTTTCTATGGGACTGCTTCACCTCTCCCCACCCGGACTTTCCACTATTCTCTAGCCCATGTGACACCCAGCCCCTTGTCTTTGGGTTCCCATGTGTATTAGGTGCTTTCTGTTGCTGTGATGCAACACCATGGCTAAGGCAACTTATAGACGGAAGAGTTTATTTGGCCTATAGTTCCAGAAGGACAAGAATCCATCACCACCAAGGCAGGGAAGCGCAGATAGAGCAGCAAGCTGAGAGATCACTTCTTGAACCTCAAGCAGGAAGCAGAGAGAGTGCCCTACCACGTTGTAACTCCTCCTGCAAGGTCACCTCCTAGTCCTCCCTAGACGGTGGAGTCTGAGTTGACCACATTTCCTTCTCAATATCTGAAGACTTGGGGCTAGATGTGGGGACTTGGGAGCTAGACGGGCCTTGGCTGCTACTGTGGGTGAACTCTGTGCCTGTGGCTGGTGGATTAGGGGTCTTCAGTGTTTTCTGGTAGGACCCAGTGGGAAACTGAGCTGTGTGTCAAAACAAACCCAGGTGCTTGCCAGTCTTGCCTGTGTCCCTGCCATAACAGAGAGACACCCTGGGCCCTTGTTAGAGCTGAAGCATTAGAGCAGAGATGTGTGTTCTCCCATGAGGAAGTCAAGCTGCGCTAGAGGAGTATAGGCCTCTACTCTCAAAATGCCCAGCACTAACTGCCTGTCTCACTAAGCTCTACCCAGACTGAGCTCTGCAGGCTGGGAGCCAAGCTCTTCTTTGGAATGTACTTTGGAACTGGCTTTATTGAGACATCATATTTCTTCCTGGGCAGCACAGGTTTTTGAGTCCACTGGAATAGGCCCAGTACTCTTGGATATGATCACAGGGGTTCAGTCATAGTGACATCCATCGGCCAAGGTATCTCACTCACAAGACACCTGACAAAGCTGGCCTAAGTGGTTGCTCTGTCACTAAGTCAGAACTCACGTGAAATTTGCATTTCAGAATCTTGCTACAACTAGACTTTTGGTTGTTGTTTTTGTTTTCTTCTTGTTGTTTTCAAGACAAGTTTTCTCTGTGTAACAGCTCTGACTGTCCTGGAGCTCACTTTTGTAGACCAGGCTGGCTCAAACTCACAAAGATCTGCCTCTGCCTCCCAAGTGTTAGGATGAAAAGCATGTGCCCCCACTGCCAGACAAACAGACTATTTTGTCTTAGTTTTTTGAGACAAGTTCTTGTTATGTACTCCAGGTTAACCTTGACCTCACCGTGTAACAGCCCAACTGACATGGATCCCCCTGCTTCAGCCTCTTGAGTTCTGGGATTACAGGCACGCACCACCAGATCCTTTTTCTGAATATGGCTGTGATTGGAGTCTCAAAGGGCTCTCAGAAGAGAGTCAGAGCCCTTTTGTGGCTGTACCTGGAAGAGCTTCCACTCGCCCACTCTCTGCCCCTCAGTCACCTACTCACATGCTTCAGAAGGGCCTCAGAGAAGAGGACAGCCGGGTTAGAAAATTCAACTAGCTTTTAAACCCTTGGCCCTCACAGAGTGAGCCACAGACCATGGGACTCACCTAGGCTGCTGAGCACACAGAGAACAGAAGGCCGGTAGCTGCTATTGTTACATGTGGCCTCCAATTTCCCCAAGAGTGTTAGGGTGTAGCCTCCCCAGAGCACCTCTAATTACATAATGCTTTCTTTTCCCTGACACAGACCCACAGGACCTGCAAAACCCATTGGGTGGGAAATAACACGGAAGCACCTGCCTGTGTCTTGTGAAACAGCAAAGCAATACACAGCCTGTGGCTTTTTCTAGTCTCGCCTTTCCTCACCTTCACTTCCTTCCTCCCTCCCATTATTTTTTTGGGGGTGCATAGTCTTATGTGGCCCACTTGAGCTTGGGATCACAAGCATGTGCAGGTCCAGATCACATCTAGGTCCAGACTTTTCTTTAAGTAATCACATATTTTGCAGAAAGGATTCAGCATGCAGGGAATGTGAAGTCAAGTCCCTCAAACTGAGACTGACCAATAAAAAAGTATGGAAACAAGGTCTGTGTGGTGTTGTCTGACTGGGCTCAGTGCATTTCCAGCCACCTGAAGGCTGGCATGATGGCTTTCTTTGATATTAGCACCCAAAGTCTTCCCGCTGTGCATCTGTCCATATTTCTACCAAAGCAAACAGCATTTTCTAATCAGGGCTCTCTGTGTCCTTAAGAACATAGGGCCTCATCCTGAACATGGAAGATGGTGTGGCTTGTGGTAAACAGAATGACACTGAAACTAGAGAGTTCCCCCAAAAGTGGCCTCTGCACCCTAATGCCAATCTCCTATCTTCCCAGAAGCAAGGGTAGGAGCATTTTGACTCCATGCAGTTTGTTTTAAAGCAACATTCTGTAGGGTTTTTTTTTTTTGTCCTTCCCAGCGTTCATCCCTCATCTTTGTCTCTCAGCAAGAGCATCTTAAAGTTGTGAAAATGAGTTCTTGCCTTACAGTGGCTCTGATTTTAGACCTGGAAAATATAATTTGGGTTAAAACTCAGTAGGGAGCCCCTCCCTTGGCCGGGTTGCCGTGGTGATGGGATGGGGGATGCAAGGCCTGCTGCTACTTGCAGGAGCCCCGGGCTTCAGTTTTGTCTGCACCAGCTGGTAGAGCCTCATTGTTGCAGACCTCCCCCCACCTGCTGCCTCCTGAATCTCTGCCCAGTGCCTGACCCTCACAGAGTGGGATGCTGCTCTCTGGCTAGACATGCACTTGCTAGCTGAGCCCTGATCCTATCCAGCTAATGAGCAGTCAAGAGCTTTGGAGGATGGGCCAGGCCTTCACTTGCCCTGGAGGGTGGGTCACAGCCTGCCTCAGCTAGGCATCCTGACTGTTTCCATGTGGGGGACAAGGTGAGGTCAGGGCACAGGATGGCTCTGGTTAAGGCAACAAGCCTTCAGAAATGGAATACATTCCTTTAAAGTGACAAGTAGACAGGCTTGGGAGACCCAGATGCAGGGGTCAGAGAATCTGAGGCCTGGAACTATGGTTGATACCCAGTATCCTGCAGGGAAGGCCAAGAGCATTGCCAAGATGTGGACTAGCTGGGCACCAAGGGGCTGACGCAAGCAACAGGGAATGGCCAGTCTATTGAGTTCCTTACTCTAAAAGGCAGGTTTCCTTCTTATTGCTTGTTGGGGTAGAATTGTGCCCTTTCCCATCCATATGCTGAAACCATAACTACCCCCATGGCTGTTTTGGGAGACAGGCCCTTTAAACACAAGGTTAAAGTAAGCTAGATCTGTGGGGTGGGCCTTACCCAGTATGACGGTGCCCAACACAGGGATGGCCATGGAGAGACACATTGTTGCCAGGCCGCTGAGAAAGAACGCCCTGGGAGGAATTGCCTTGTCCTTGACCCTCTCATCTCACTGTCAGCCTCTAGAGTCATGAGAGAGACTTCTGTCGTCAAATCCTGTCTGCAACATTTACAACAGTCCTAGGACACTACTGTCCTTGGGAAGGCCACAGGCTTCAGAAACAAGCAGCATCCTTCCAAACAAAATGGCTTCAGCACCAGGGGGATGGGTTAAATCCCTGAAGTCAGGAGCCCACAAAGGTCTTAGCGTGTCTCCAGAGCTCCAGCTACTTCCCTCTCCCTGTTCTGCCCTGGCTCTGAGATGCTGTACAGGTCTCTGTTTTGTAAAGATAAGAAGCTTCCAGAAGACCTCCAGCAGCTTTTTCCTTCACAGCCCATCTCCATGGATATGATGTACACTCATCCCATACTAGTCAGGATGCAGTTAGAGGTCAACAAGTAGAGTGAGCAATGTTTAATCACAGAAGAAAGTGGGCAGCAATGGTTCCTAGGAGGCAGCCCCTGTGACTGCCCTGCCCTGAGCATCCCCCCCCATCACCAGTGCTTTTGATTTTTTACCTCCCAGTGTGCTCTCAAATTCATTTGGGTTCTTAGCATTTGTGTTAATCATGGCTGTAACTGAAGCTATAATCAGTCATCTCTCACCTGAATGGTTGCAGCAGCTCAAAAGTCAGCTACTCACCTGTATACACCCAGACCCTCCCTCCTCCATCTTCCTGACTATGGCCTAAATGATCTAGAAGCATACAAATCTGAAGGGCCACTAAATCAGAAGACTGGTCACTCTTGGATCAGAATGAAGACAACTTGCCCCAGCCCATCCTGCCGCCTCAGCACATAGCACACAGTTTCTCTTCCTCTCCAGGGATCTGGGATCCTGGTTTTGTCTTTGTTTTGTTTGGTTTTTCTTGTCCCTCCATCTCACTTTGTACTTTTCCATTACGGTATTTGCATATATGATTCCTCTAACTCGACTAGTCAGCAATGCCTGGTTCTTGGGTATCTGTGGCTTTTTAGGGTCTTCCCCTTTTCTCCATGGGTACCCACCCACCTGTCTGTGTTACCTACCTAAACTCAGACATTAGACATCAGCTTGCTTCCACAGTTTGTTCCGAAGCATCCCCTGTGCCTGTGTGTGCAGTGCAGCTGGTAGACCTATGTGGCTGGGACCCTGGCAACCTTTCATGATGAGGTAACCAGTGTGACTCCTTACACAGTGGCCAGGGCCCTCTAAGACGGCCGTGGTGAGGCTCAGAGGGGCTTTGGGGGTTCTTGGACTCCACACTTTGCACAGTACCACTCTACTATGCACATCAAGGCAGGTCGTAGGTATTGCTAGACCCAGGACTGCCAAAACAGACACTTCAATATCCCAGGGTGGCGGAGAGGCTAAATGTGTGTGAGTCCTGTTTTCTGACCTGTGCCATCCACCCCATTCTCATAGTATGTAATTCCTCCTTTCTGAAAGATGCCAGAGCTCTGTTACCTGTAAGCCCATCAATGGAGGAATGAAGGTGGCTATGGCAGTTTGAATAGGAATGATCCCCACAGGCTCATGTGTTTGAATGCTTAGCCTACAGGGAGTGGCAAGGCACTATTAGGAGGTGTGGCCTTGTTGGAGTAGATGTGGCTCTGTTTGAGGAAGTGTGTCACTGTGGGGGAGGGCTTTAAGGTCTCAGAAGCTCAAGCCCAGGCTCAATGGCATATTATCTTTTCCTGCTGTGAATCAAGTAGTAGAACTCCCAGCTCCTTCTCCAGCACCTTGTCTGCCAGCATGCCACCAGACCTTGACTGCCAGCATGCCACCAGGCTTTCCGCCATGATGACAATGGACTAAATCTCTGAAACTGTAAGCCAGTCCCAATTAAATGTTTCCTTTCTAAGAGTTGCCTTGGTCACAGTGTCTCTTTATAGCAATAGAAACCCAAACTAAGACAGTGGCTTTTCTCACTCCAAGTTGCAGAGCCCTAAGTGTTCGCACTGTGAGCTGTGATCCTCAACCCAGTGAGATGTAATTTCAGCCTAAGTGAAGGCTCAGGTGTCTCTTGTCACAGAAATTGACCCAGGCTAGGTCATCCATCATTTAAATGTCTGCAAAGGAGTAGAGCTTGCAATACACCTTCTTGTTGGGACATCACATGTCAGTTTAATAGTAATTGATCATGCAGAGGTTAGTAGCCTCCTCAACCCATGCTCCTTGTCCTAGAGGGCTTCAGAAAGCTCCACGGGTCCTGTCTCCAGACGGGTCAGGTGTCCTTGGGTACCAACGGTATCCTTGGATACCTCTCACTATCTGGCTTTCTTCTGGGACTGAGCTCACAGGCAGATGAGCACTCCTGCAATGTAGGGCAGTGATTTATGCTCAGTGACTTTCTTTGTACCTTGAAGATAGCCAGTGTCAAGCATCAGATTCCTTTGCTTCCAGAAAGTAGCAGCATCAAAGAGCAAGACGCCTCTGAAAGGCAGCACCTGCCTGTTCTTCTGTGTAAATTCTTCGGTCGTATCCAGTCCAGGCTGTGTGCCATGCTGGCATCGGGAGGTGATGCGTAGACAGGGTCTGTGCTTGTGGATGTCTAGAGATGGCCCATCACCTGAGTACCAGGAGCTCACCTGAATTTCCTGTCCCCATTTTCAAATCTTCCTCTGACAGAGAAAGAGGAAGGCAGGGAGAGAGGAGGAGCTGCAGTGTGGAAAAGGATGGGGAGACCCAGCTGGGGGGGGCTTGCCCTCTGGCAGGCAATGTGACNNNNTGCCCCCATGAGGCTCCACTCCCGCCGTCTGCTTTAATAAACTCTAAACTCCAGTGGCTTATGTGAAGATTTCAGATTAACATTTAAATTAAGGCTGGACTTGAAATATGGAGCCCAGGTCGCTGATGTGACTCTCCTTTAACATGTTCTGTGACCTGGGGCAGAAATTTAAAATGATCTTTTCTCAAAGAGCCATTCCTCCTTGGGGAGGTAGAGGATGGTGTGGCAGTGCCGGAGGTACCCCTCCCACCCATCCTGTCTTTTCCAGAATCTAATGGTGTCTTCTTGGCCCTGAGAAGCTCCCCCAAACCATGGCTGTGGGTCCTCCCTCTGGGGGTTTTGTTTTCTGGGTAGCTCCTCGATGCTCCAGCCCCATACTGGCTGGGCCTAGATGGAGAAGTAACGCTGAGATCCCCATCTGAGGATGGGGTTAGTGAGTAGGTCACACACAAGAGAAGTACTCTGCTTAGTCGCTGGGAGGGGAGGAAAAGGAGCAGGATGGGCTAGGAGAGGAACATTTGCCCAGTGATAGCTCTGCACCCCACAGTGGACACCAAAGTGATCCCCTTGGCCTCAATAACCAGGCAGGATTCCTGTCCTGCCTTGCCAGTTCACAGCCCACCCCAGGGACGGTGACCATGACCTGAGACTTGGGGCTGAAAAGGTTCCGGACACAACCACAATCCTTCCTGGGAGAGACAGGGAAGTGCAAAGCCATCCTTTATTCTTGTTCTACCATCCCTGCTCTCCCCTGCTCTTTTACCCTCCATGAAGGATATGGAAGCCCACTGGGAGGCGCTGGCCTCACAGTTCATCACTGGACATCTTACTGTTTCCTGTTCCTCACTGCCTAAGACCAGCTCCAGCCAGCATCCTCACTCTAGTAGTAGGAAAAGAAGGACCAAGGGTGAGCTGGCTCTTCTGGGAGTTTCCAGAACAAACAGTTGTAGAGCCAGCATGTGTCACTGGGAGGGATGCTTGCATTCCAAGACTTAGGAGTATGATGATAGCCCAGGGCAGCCTTGGTCTCACAGGCTATGTCAACATAGTACCGACTGAATCATGGCCAGTTACATCTGTGACCACGGCCAAGCAAACCTTCCATCCTCATGGACCATGGTTGAGGAGAAACCCTAGCCATTCTTCTAGAGGCCTCGGGCTAACTGCATAGGATTTACCATCAACTAACAGTCTCCCATCCAAGTACTAACCAGGCCCAACCCTGCTTAGCTTCTGAGACCAGATGAGATTGGGTGGTATGACTATATGCTGGTCCGGTAATGGTAATAATGACTGACAGCAGCCCATTCTGACCTGGCTGTCATTGGCAGGTTCAAGATGGTAGCCGGGCTTGCATGACACTAATATCTTAGTTCCAAGTCTGTGGCTGAAGGTGCCTCAGAGCTGCTGAGCTGGATGTGCAGGTACCAGGGAAGCAGCTCTGGACCACAGAGAAGGAGGCTCCAGTATTAGCTGCAGGGCAGCACCCATGCATGCCACTATAGAACCATTTCAACCTCTGCCTAGAAAGTGACAGGAAAGCAGCAAACATGCCACCACCAGCTACCTCCATATATTATCCATCCTTGCCTCGTTAGCCCAGCCTGTGGCACCTGCTGCTACATTCTGATGCGCAGTCCGAAGAGCACCTAACCCATGGTCAGATCTCCAGTGCCAAAAGCTAGTTCCGGGAGTGTGAGGTTACACTGCTCCAGCAAGGAGACTTCCAGGGTAGAGATCCAGGGTGGAATAGATGGCTTCTGAGTCACTTACCAGCCTGCTGAACCATCTAGGCTGGCACGCAGCTCTGTCTGCACAGAGTACTTGGGACCTGGGTTTTTCCTGTTGCATTTCTTCAGCATCCCCAGAGCTGCTTCTGTGGTGCTGACCTCTTGTCCACAGATAGGTAGGGACAAGGAGTCTGGAGTTGGCTTCCAGTCCAGCTGAGGAGGTTGGTGTGGAGGCACCAAAGGCTTTGTTACAGTAAGAGCTCATCTGTCTCAAGCTGGATGCTGAGCACCTGAGAGGAAGGGAGAAAGATTTTAAGTGGGGGAGATCATCCAGAGAGTCCCTAAGAAGTGTGTTTCAGAGTTCACAGAGATGGACTTTTAGGAGCAGGGGGCAACTTTGAGCAATGTTTTCCTGTGATGTAAGTGGCTACTTAGGCCAAAGCGAAACCACCAGAGGGGCTCTGGGTTATCTGATGAGCTGCCAGCACTAGCAGCATCCCTCAGTTACTAGAGTGCCATCTATGTGCAAGGAACAGCATATGGTTTGGAAGGCCAGAATATCGGGGCTGGAGAGATGGTCCAGTAGTCAAAAGCCCTTGCTGCTCGTGCAGAGGACCCGGGTTTGGTTCTATCTGTTAAGAGGAAAGATGGCTTCCTAAATTCAGGGGAATGTCTCTTTGCTTTGCTTTAGTAAGGATGTCGTTTGTCTATTGAAACAGACAGAATACAATGATAGAATGCTATATAAGGCCTAAGTTTGATTCCCAGCACCCAGCAGATCCATCAGTCCAATGGCCTCCATGCACACCAGGCATGCACATTGTGCACAGACATACACATATACACATGAAATAGAAACATCTTTTTTTTATTAATAAAGAAAAGCAAAAGGACCAGGGTACAAAAGGGACATAAAGAACCCAGAGCACCGTGGTCCAGCTGTCTTGGGAACTACAGAGCAGGGATCCTCTGTCTCTCAGCCAGAGCCCATGCACATCTGTGGCCTCAGGAGCTCTGTGCCCAGGGGTGCAGCAGGCGTTTCCTCTACCCATTCTGCTCCCCTCCCCTGACCACACCATCTGTCTTGTTTAGCATGCAGGGCTCTGATGGATGAGGTGGAACATGACATCAACAAGGCTCGACAGAAGAAAACCAAGGTGGGCTCCTACCGAATCAGGCCTGACGGGACACAGGAGAGGAAAAAGGTAGCGGAAAAGGAATTATGTGCCAGTATATAATTGCGGATATGGGCAATTACGAGCCATTTATCCAAACAGCAGTTGGTCTTAATCTTCTAACCTTGCTCTTGTTCGGGGTGTCAGCTCTAAATTGCTTCCGAGTCCTGGGGGACCCAAAGTAATCTTTAAGCTTGAAATTGAAGTATCTCTCTCAGCACCTAAATTTTGTGTTTTGTCAAGCTGGAAGACATTTCGGCTCCGTCGTTCATCAGAATGAAAAATAACAAGTCCATGGTTCTTGGGCAAGACCAGCAGGGGGCCCAAGGAGATGATAGGGCGGATGTGCAAAGGCTGAGCAGGCCCTTCTTGGGCGCTCCACCCCTCCTCCTTCCTGGTCATACAGATTTCCAGTGCGCAGGGAGAGCAGGATGCAAGCTCCTCTCTGCTTAGACAGGCCCATGGCTCTGGGGAAAGAAAGGTCCTCCTTCAAAATTACTCAAAGGGGGCTTGCCCCAAGGGTCTGCAGTGGCAGGTGCTGCAAGGGAGAGTGGATTTGACCTGCATGCAAGAGGGCCAGCCGCCCAAGGGAAGGTCAGACATTTTAGGAGATACCACTGCTTCCAAGCACAGACAGTGAATTCCGGAGCTTAGAATATCTGCCCTGCATGGAGTCTAGTCCATATAAAGCTGAACAGCCACAGGAATGTGTGTGTGTGTGTGTGTGTGTGTGTGTGTACATGTGTGTATGTGGTCACATGCTAGCAGTATTGCTTTAAAAGCAGCTTTCATGTTTCAGTAACTTGAATAAGAGTTAACTGATCCGTCATTAGATCACTTGGATCAGTAGAATGGATCTTTTTAATGGAGTAATTGGGGCAACTAAGGAAAAGTAAAGGAAGCAACTACTGTCCCATGGAAGAGCAGGCAAAGGGCACAAGGCTAGTAGAGGTCAGAAGAAAATGGGTAGCTGTTTGTTAGGAGCCACAGTATCCCAGTCCTTAAACAATTTCTACTCCTGGAGATAACTTTCCAGAAAAAATAAGACCCTGTGATATTGACCACTGCGGAAAAGCCAGACACACAGTTGCTCAGGGAGTCAGATGTAACCACCTGAGCATCTATCTCCCTTCTCACCCACCTGCAGCATCCTGTAGTGACTTCACCAAAGGCTGTCTGTGTGTGAACGCTGCACCCTCCTGGGCACCTAATCTCAAAAAGGAGTTAAATTTACCACTCCCCTCTCCTGCTTGACCCACCTTGGTAAGCTTAGTCCAAAGAGTTTTTTTGATTTGCCAGGACTCAAAGTAACTTCAAAGTGTCCTCTCTATTGCATGTATTATGGAACATCAGACACAGAGGCAAATGGGGGTTCAATCCATCAGGAACTTTAGCAGCTGTTAGTGGGCCTTAAATCAGCTCACTACGGTGGTTATAAGAAAACATAGAAATGCCAGAAATCATCTTCTAGAAAAAGAGAAGTCTATTCTGTTTTATTTCATAGAAAGAATTAATATAAAAATTAGACCAGGTCTAAAAATCCAAAAGCCACAAAAGCAGGTGGCTGTCCCCAGCATGGGAGAATAGCCTGAAAACACTTTGTTTGAGAAGACTGAACAACGTCATGCCCATTCCTGGCTGCCTATGCAAAAAATTCCAGGCCTCTCTGAGTACAGAGACTTTGGTGGCCGTGACTTTGGGTTTAGAAGCCTGTAATTTTATACAGACAGAGCCCAGACTGGGCACCCACATGCAGGGCCCACCCTGGCTCCAGGCTCTTGTGGCTGTATTCTTCAGGCTGGACTCAAAGTCTCCATAAGTTGATTTTCAGACCAAGAACTGTAGATCAAACGAAAGATTCATACCAACCACTGATGTCTGAACTCTGCTTCCCAGACATGACCGAGACTAGTGTGAATGCCATGCTGCAGAAGGCCACAGCAGGCCTCCGGAGGGGCCTGAGGATGGCCAGGGAGGGGACAGGCAGTTTGATGGACATTAGTGTTATGGCAAAAGGAACAATGTCTTATGCTCCTTTATGATAGTGGGACATCACAGCTCACTTTTCACCCCCTGCTCTATCCTCCTCAGTCACGAAAACCTCACCCTCACACCTAGACACACTAGAACCCGTGGGTGTGGAGCCTGCTATGACCGTCTCAGAACCACCCAGACCTAAGCCAAGGCTAGGGTGCTGACTTGTCCCAAGTATTGAGCAAAGTTGAAAGCTAGTACCCACCCTGTGTCACCCTCTGCAAGTGTGGAACTCACGGTATTCGGAGGCCAATGGATCATGGGTTGTCTGTGGCGAGTCCTGTGAAGAAAACAGAGGGCGGGGCCTTCCTTGACATCAGGACACCTCTTTCCTTTCCATTACTCTAGTTGGTGAAGGATGTGTTCTTCTGAATCAAGATGACCACACCTCTTAGCCACCTTCCATGGCATAAGCAGGACTCTTTGTAGCCAGAAATAGCAGATAGCCTATTCCTTTTCCTGACTCTGTACCTCCTGCTCACCCCACAGAGGGCAAACACCAGTGGATGGATGGATGGATGGATGGATGGATGGATGGATGGATGGATGGACGGACGGACGGACGGATGGATGGATAAAAGATGGATGAGTAAATGGATGAATGGGTAAATGGATAAATGAATGGATGGATAGGTGAATGGATGGATGGGTAAATGAATGAATGTATTGTTGTCAGGAGGAGTGGGCTGGCTGTGTCCTGCCGCCTGGCTCCCAGTTGCCCAGCTAGCTTAAACCCTGAAATAACCACACAGAAATTGTATTAATTAAATTACTGCTTGTCCCATAAGCTCTAGCCTCTTACTGGCTAACTCTCACATCTTGATTCAACCCATTTCTAATAATCTGTATGTCACCACGAGGTTGAGGCTTACCGGAAAGATTCAGCATGTCTGACCTGGCAGCTTCATGGCGGCTCTCTGTGTCTGCCTTCCTCCTCCCAGCCTTCAGTTCTGTCTTCCCGCCTATCTAAGTTCTGCCCTATCAAAAGGCCATGGCAGTTTCTTTATTTAACCAATAAAAGCAACACAAATACAGAAGGACCTCCTACACCAATGTATGGATAGGTAAATGAATGGATAGGTGGGAAAATGGATGGATGGATGAATACCCCTGACCTCCAAGACTATAAAACTTGGGCTATACACAAATATTTAAAAGAACTTATTTGACAATGTTTCACTGAATTTTATTGTAAAGCTTCTGTTTCCTTGGTTTGGTTTACACAGAAAACATTCAAAATTTTTTAATTATATTGTTTGTTTGATTAGGAAGACCAAAAAAATATACATGGCATGTATGTGCAGGTCAGAGGACAACTTGCAGGAGTCGGTTCTTTCCTTGTATGTCCCAAGGAGCAAACTCAGGTTTCAGTCAGCCATTTCTGCCCCAAAGGCTGCCCGGGAAGATCCCAATGCAAATAAGCAGAAGGGCACAAAACTGCATGGGGAAGGACATTTCACCCAGCACCACTAGACCCTGGAAGGCTCTGTCACAGCCCGTGGAATGAGTTAGGAGGTAGCAGCCTGCTCTAGCCAGGGCAATGAGCTCAGGCCCAGGATATCTGCCTTGGGGCTATGCCTTGGTCACTGTATTTGCAAAAAACAAAACAAAAACCAGGAACAACCCCAAACCCAAATAAAAGCCTGTCCATCTCCTGTTCCTCATCTGTTCTCCTTATATACCAGAGGCCTAGTGTGGTAGACAGCTCCAGGATGAGCCAGGGGCAGCCACCGCTCACCAGACAGGGGAAGAAGAGATAAGGTGAACAATTCAAGTGGTTGAGCTTGAGTCTCAGCAGGGTTGTGTTCCACCTGAAGTCAGGGGAGTGCAAGAGCCAAATGTCACCTCCATATTCATTAACCTTCAGGAACAACAACCAAAAAAAATGAGCATCAATTGACAAGAAAGAGAGGATGGGTGGCAGGGAGAGCGCAAAATTGCCCTCGGGGTCTGCGCTGTCCTTTAGCCCCTTGGGAGAGCCCCTCTGTCACCACCTTGAGTGGCCTCCCCATGCCAGAGATAATTGGGCTTTTATTTTTGGGCTTGGTTGTGGGAATTACAGGCTCTGGTTCCCCACCTCCAAGAGATGTTCTTGTGATCAATTCCCTCTCCTCCAACATGGTCACACCAGGAACAGGAACAACAGCAGGGCCATCTCCTCCAGTCCACTACAGCAGCCCAGATGTGTTCAGCATCTGGGTGAGACCCGACAGGCGTAGCTCACTGACTGATCAGCACCAATACCCAACCCTGTGTCTGTGTGATGCCTGATACCAACACAGGGAACTCAATTCCAATCCCTTTGCTTAGGTCAGCCTGGCACCCTCCTCAGCTAGGGCTACCCCAGGCTTTTCCCCACTCTCCCACACCCCTAGCAGCATCTTTATGTCCACTTCCAGAAAATACCTAAGAGACAGAGGCTGTTCCCTGCAGCCTTCATCCCTCAGCTGGCCTCTGTGACTTAGGAGTACCCCGTGTTTGCTGACACTGTACCTACAGCCATGTGCACCTGTCCAGCCTGTTAGCTGTGGGGTGCCTGTCACCTTCTATACTGGTTGTAGAGTCCCATCACTTGCAAGTCTCCGTGCCAATCCCTTGCTGTCCCACAAAGGTGACCTCCAAAGTGCCAAGGCCCTGGCACCAGGGTTGCCTCAAGGTCAGTGCAGTTGGACCACACACTGAGATGGGTACAGGGTTAGCCTGTGTCCCAGCAGCCAGCCTCCCTTCCTGATCAGCTTCTTACTAGCAAGCCTGAAGTCACCAGACAGGCAATTATGAGAACCAAAATTGATGAGAGCAAGGGTTCCAGGCAGTGAATTATCCCAATCTGAATACGCATATGAGTGTGCCTGGTATGTATGCTCAATTATATATATGTGCATGCATGTGTATGTGAGTCTGTGCACATGAGTAAATGTGTGTGTGCATATTTTAATTCTTTACATATGTAAAAGTGAATCTCTGTGTACACGTGTGTGTGTGTGCATGCACACATGTGAATAAGTGTATGACCACCAAAAACACAGGCTTTCTATTTGCTCCTGAGAGCAGCAGCAATCTGAGCATCACTGTGGATGGTGCGGCGCTGTGTACTAGCTGCAATGGTGACACTTTGGCTGATTAGGAAGCTCTTGGAAGCCCAGGGCTTTCCTGCTTACTGGGCAGGACACATGGGATGGTGTCTCAGCATAGTCCTGCGACACTTGTGCTGTTCCAGGAAGAACCAGCAGGTGGATCTTTCTCCCAGGGCCTCCCATCCTTGATCACCTCAACGGGTTAGCAAGCTCCTCCCCCTCCCTAAATCAAGGGAATTTAACATTTGTGCCTTCTCCATGGGTAGAAGGAAGGGGCATCGAATTAAAAGGGAAAGAGTGTCCTAATCCCCCTCATGGGCATTGAAGCAATGCAGGGAGAGTCAGATCCCAAAGTTTGTCCATTCGATGTGGGGAGGAGCTTCACCACCAGAAACAGGTAATTAGGAACTTCTCTGAGAAAACTCCCTAATCCCCTGATATTGTTCTCTGGTCAAAGATGCTCACTTCCCTACTTGTGCTCTTTGTTTTTATAGACCCCACATGTCCTCCCTCGAACACTTACAGTAACTCTGCTCCATCCAGAAAACGACCAACTCCCCCCCTTTCAATAATGGCACACTCCGAGACCCAGGGCAGCCTAGTTTGTTGGCCTGCTAAAAATGTCAGGCTCTGTGGGGTACCTGGCTCTCTCCTTCTCCCACATCCTCGGCCCCAGGCTTCCTGTGTGGAACTTCCTGAGTTCGCAGGATGACTGCAGCAGACAAGGGAAGCCACCTGGAGTCACCTGTCACACTATGTGCGTAGAAGGCCATCCCTGTACTGTTTATTCGTGGTTGTTCAACCCGCCGTAGACATTCTCTAGAGACATCACAGTTTTCCCTTGTAAGAAGATGTGTGGTGCTAGTTTGGATGTTGGGGATTTGATAATGAGGAGTAGATAAGCGATTTCTGTTTTCTGAAGACAGGTGTGTGAGTGATTTGGTACCCCGGAGCTCGACCTTGCTTACATTGTTCTCCCAGTCGGAGGAACCAGCCTGCTGCAGGCTGCGTTCCACCTTAGTGTGGGATAGTCTTCATTTTTTTTAAGTCCAGAATACTTTTGAGAAGGAAGCAGAAGGCATCATAAAATCAAACTGCACGTTCTGGGGCTGCAGAGCTGCCCGGTGGCTAAAGTACTTGCTGCACACACACAAGAGCTCCTCAGCACCACATAAAAGCTGAGCAAGGCAGCAGGGCCTGTAATCTGGTACTGGGGAGGCAGAGAGGATCCCTAGGGCCTGCTGCCAGCCAGTCTAGGCAAAGCCATGAGCTTCAGGCTCAGTGAGACACTGACTCACAAAGCAAGGTGTTGAGCAACAGAAGAAAGCAACTGATGTCACGGACTGATGCATGTTCTGTGTGAGGAGGGGGAAAGCACTCCATAAGAGTGGTGAGACCACTAGGACCGGGGGGGGGGCTAGAGACATGGCCCAGGGGTTAAAAGTGTATACTGCTTTCATAGAAGACCCAAATTCCACTCATGTCAGGTGGCTCACCTATCTGACATCCTTCTTCTGGCTTCTGTGGACACCTGCACTTGTGTGCACACACCTCACCACACATACATACAAACAATTAAAAATAACCATTGAAAAATGTGCTTAAGCTGTACATGATGGTGAAGGCATTTCATCCCAGCAATCCTGGCACTTGGGAGACTGAGGCAGGCAGATCTCTGTGAGTTCAAAGCCAGCCTGGTCTGCATAGGAAACAGAACAGCCAGGGTTATAAGGAGAGACCCTGTCTCATAAAGCCCTAGAGGAAGACACAGCCCACAAGGACCTCAATGACTCTCTTCTGTGAAAGGCATACACAGAACCTTCTTTGTTGTGGGTCACCTGAATTTCAGAAGCTTTTAAACTCTGGTGTCAGCTCTCTTGTAGAACACATCTCCAGACTTTGGCAGAAGCTAATTTTTGCTTGTCACTTTGATCAAACATTTCACAGTGTGCATACTCCAGGGTCTTTCTGGCTCCCAAGTCTGTCTGGATCACACACAGCTCTGGACACACATGGTGGCTAGAACCAACCACACCGAGAAGCCTATCCTCAGCCAGATTCTTGCTGTTGCTCTTGGGCATTGTGGGATGTGGTCACAGGGCCCAGCCATATGTCCCTCAGGGGAAGTGATGAAGCAAAAGAATCCTCTCTCCATGGAGCCCTGGCCCTGGGCCTGCCCTCCTGAGCCTGACATTCCTGCAGGGATTTCCTGTTCACTGTCTGCCTGTGTGATTGTCCATGTCTGAAAGAGGCCAGAGCTCCCAAAGGGGTCAAGCGAGCAGCTCTCAGGAAGCAGAAGCACAAACAAGGAATTATCCCCGCTCAATGCCGTCTCTGCCCTGCTCTATACTCCCATCTGCGGGGGAAGTGCTGACATCCTATGCTTAGAGCAAGCTGGGGCGGAGGGCCTGGTGAAAGTAGGCAGATGGAAATCAGGCCAGTGGAGAGAGCCAAACAGCGTTTGGGCCCCAGCCTCAGCATGCCCTAGCTGTAAGAACTCAGGACCTTCGCCTCTCATACACTTATTATTATTACTATTATTATTTTATAATCATTATTATTATCCGTTAGTGCATATGTATTGGGGGTAGGATGTGGACGTGTGGAAGTCAGCACCCTAACTTCTAGGGATCAAACTCAGGTTTCCAGGGGCTTGCTGGGCGAGTGCCTTTACCTACTGAGATATTTTACCAGCCTCCATTCATTTACTTTCAATTTGAGTTCCTTGTCTTGCCCTTCCAAATTTAAATGCCATGGTTAGTCTAATTGCTTATTGTTTAGCTCACACAATCTGAGGTGAAGAAGTCCTAGAATTAGGTTAGTATTAAGCCTGGTAGCAAATACAGACCTGATTATTTGAGATTTAATTTTAACAATGAAAATATTCATCATAGAGAAAAATTGATTATCTAGGGTTTATGCATAGAATAAACCCAATTTTTCCCCTTTGAAAAGGTCTGGCCATGGCTGGTAAAATGGCTCAGTAGGTCAAGGCTTGGCACCAAACTTCATGACCTGAGTTCAATCTCTGGAGCTGGAGCCCACATAAAGTTGGGAGGTGAGAACCAACTCCTTCAAGTTTCCTCTGACTTCCACACACATGTTGTAGTGTGTGTACATGCATGTGTGTGCATGAGAGAGAATAAAATGAAACGTCTATCCAGTTTGTTAACAGAGAGGAAAGACTAACGATAACCATCCTCAGCAGCACCCGAGGCCTGCAGAGACCTGATGACATGCCAGGTGTGTGCCCCAGAGTGGACTTAGCAGTTTGGGGAACAGGCACACCGGCTCTGTGTCAAGAATCAGTGCACAGAATTTAGCATGGACCAAGTCCGTGGAGCCCTAGTTAGGGACACTCTCACCTTGTGATCAAAATCTCTGGTCCACAGAGCCATGGAACACAAATCCTCTGTTTCCAGTCAGCCTAAAGTCAGGAACTGCTGACGTTTTGGATTTCACTGCTGTGGGAGATGAGTCCGTTTGTATCTGGTGGGAAGAGGTGTGAGAGGCTGTTCAGTGACCTGTGTGGTACAGGGCAGCCCCCAGTAGACTCAATGAGGTGCTGGATAGAGGAGCACTGGGCACTGTCCCCTTGGGTAGCACTTCAGCAGACTCCAGCATAGTCTGTTTATGCACAGCCTTCCAGATACAAGGCACAGTCTTAGCTACTTCAGTATCCCAGAACCCTGGTTGGGGTGGCAAGGGAATGAAGAAAGGACAGACAGACACACAGACACATACATAATGAAGCTGGGATCGGGCGGGGTGCTCTGACTACTACCATATCAACCTGAATTGCCTCAGCTAGGAACCTCGGTGTGCTTATTAGATACAGCCTTTGCCATTCAGGAAAATGGCTTTTTGGTAAAGGCCATTAATTCATATGAGGCTCTTTGTAGTAAGGTGAACCCAAAACCAGGGTCTGGAGACCTTCTGAGAAGATGAAACAAAGACCCTTGGGAGAACATTAACTGGAGACAGAGGGTCTATACCAGGTCTATACATCAGAGATCACTGACAAAACCCAAAACCGGAGCAGGCAAGACTGGACCTTCCCCAGTAGCCCTGAGAGAGAGTATTTACTGCTGACACATTGCTTTTGGACTTCTGGCCTTGGGACTAAGAAAGCAGAAATTTCTCTTGTGTGCAGTCTCCTTGTTTGTGGTGGTTTGCTGTGGACAGCCCAGGAAACAAATGCCGCTGAAAATATCTAATGCCTTGAGACCAGGCGTGAGGCTGTGAGGCGCTGGCTCTCCGAGGTCAAGGGGCCTATATGCTATGAGAAACATGGGAAACACACTCCCAAGTATTTCCAATAAGAATTTTTGGGCAGGAGGAGGAACTCGTTGCTCTGACCTCTCTGATTTCTGGGGTCATATGCTCACATTTCCCTCACAATTCTCGTTACCAGCGCACCCAGAGGTGTTCTCACGGGTAGAACATCTGGCTGTAATCAGGTCTTTGATAAAAGGACAAGTTTTAAAGGCAAGGTGGTTTTAAAAAATAGAAACCATGATCCTCTGTGGGATGAAGACAAGGGGATGTTGTGGCCTGGGAGGGTGGGATGGAACTTACGGTCAGGAGTATCTGTCGGGTGTGTCCCTTTTTCTCCCCCCTCTTACCAGGCTAGAA
>LOEQ01000734.1:184078-204210 GCA_001685075.1 Bramus lutescens | reverse complement strand
TGAAAAGTGGCTCCAGAGTGGCTTCCTCCTGGGCTAATGTAGCTAAAGCTAGCCTCCTTTGCTGATTTCCCCACAGGGTGGCCTAAAGTGCCACCAAGAAAGAAGAGTGATATGGCTGGGAGAGGCTCCCAGAACTGTGGGGACCAAGCTGCTGGAGACAGCTGCCTGGCCCTGGCCCCTGGGCAGCTTCTTACCAATCCAATAAAACGTATTTAAAGTAATTAAAGGAAAGCTGTGTGACTAGGACAGCAATAAGAGATTTATAAGTTTGTATCAGATAGGGTCTTATTCTCTTGAACATTTCTTAAACAAAGTGAAAAAATAATTAAGCTCCTTGGGCCTTTCTCATATCCTGACTTTCCAGACTTTCCAAAGACATCAGAAGGAATGACCGTTAACTGTACTGAAATGATCTGGGTTCAGGCGTTCTGGGAAGTTCCGTGCTTCCTTCTTCATGGAAATGCTCAATTAGCGTCGTCCCTTTTCCAGAGGGCTACTGAGTACTAATAATGAGTCTATCTCCTAGGCACAACGGTCTCAAGAGGACTTACACTTCAGAGGAAGGCCCACTCCTGCTGTAGGTCTCCAAGGCTGTATCTAGACAGCTGGATCTCTGCTGTGGCAGGACGAATGTCCCACAAGCCTGTGTGTTGAGGTGTTGTCCTCAGCCTGTGGCATTATTGGGCCGCAATGGAGCCCAAGTGGAAAGTGGAGTCTGAGAGGAGAGAGCCAGGTCGTTAAGGAGTGATCTTAAACACTTTCCTATCTTTGCTTCCTGGTGGCCACAATGAACTGATTTTTTTACCCTGGACTCAGGCCCGGAAGTGCTGCACCAGTGCACATAGCTCCTCCGTTCATCTCGATATTTTTCACAGAGATGGGAACTGAATAGCACAAGCTCCTGGGGCTCCCAGGAAAAAACACTAGAGGTCCAGCTTGGGTTAGGGGATCCTGAATTGGCTCTGAGGGGTGCCCAGCATGTATTCTGTCTAATGACTCTGGTCTTGACTTTCTTTTCTATTTACTCATTTTTTTTTTTTGAGACAGGGTATCTCTGTGTAACCCTGGCTGTCCAGGAACTTTTTTTGTAGACCAGGCTGGCCTCAAACTCAAGGATCCACCTATCTTTGCTTCCCAGCACTGAATTAAAGTTGATTCTATTTGGGATTTTCAAGTGTTGCTTCAATGATATTTTTTAACTTAATTTTTAATGATTCTTTGGGAATTTCATATCATGCACCCCAATCCCTCTCACCTCCCAGTCCCTCCATATCTGCGCCTCACCCCCACAACATCCCCCAGAAAAAATTTAAAATATGAATTAAAAGCAAAACAAAATGACATTTTAAAATTATAATAGTATATTTTGACATTGACTACAGAAGGAACATCCCCCTTATTCATACTCTCAATTACAAAAGTTTCAGTTTCCTACTATCATACCAAGGTTCCAAAGTAATAGAGAGAAAATTCCAGAAAATAATTTAGGGAGAAGTGTTTCATGGAATATTGTAAAGACAAAATGGTATACCTAATTTGAGGAAAAAGCCAAATGTTTTCATTTTCAAACGTTGATATTTAGCAAATCATTTTGACTGGATCTTAACCATTTAACTGTTTAGTATATTTTACTGGTCAGTTTCATGTCAAGTTGACACAAGCTGGAGTCACCTGGAAAGAAGAAACCTCAGTTGAGAAGATCCTGTTACCAAATTGGTCTGTGGACAAGCTTGTGATGCTTTTTCTTTATTGATGACTGGTGTGAGAGGGCCCACCGCAGGTAAGGGTCCTGTAAGGGTCATCGCTGGGCCGATGCTCCTGCATTCTGTGTGAAAGCAGTCTGAGCAATTTGTGAGGAACAAGCCTTGAGCTGAGTTCCTCCATGGCCTCTGTATCACTCCTTGCCTCCAGGCTCCTGTTCTGACTTCCCTGGATGATGACCTACAAGTTGCAATACGAAATAAACCTTTCCTTCCCAAGGTTTTTGTTGTTGTCTTTGTTTTTGTTTTGTTTTGTTTTGTTTTAGCGATAGAGTTTTACCACAGAATGAAACTAACTAAAACATCTCTTTGAAGTCAAAATTACGAGGAATTATCTTAAAAGCAATCTTTTAAATTCTATAGTTTGTGTAGTTTCTGTGAGCAAAATGGGCTTTTATGTGCCTTGTTTCTGCTTACTTTTCATCCCTTACCCCTTGTGTTTGTTTTTTGCAGTAAGATCTTGCTTTGTAGCCCAATCTAGCCTAGATTCCGCTACGAAACCCAGGCTGTCTTGAACTTGTGGCAGTCCTCTGCCTCAACCTCTTGAATGGTGAGATGGTGTGGGCCACTCCATGAAGGTCGTTTTAATTTTAGAGATGTCTCCTTGTGTAGCCAAGGCTGCCCTTGAGTTTTTGATCCTCCAATGTCACTTCCCCAAGCAGGAGGAATTCCAGGTGTGACCCAACACCCAGCACTCCCTTCTGATTGCTCTTTGATTCTTCGATTTGGTAATTCGCTATAGGGAGCTTATGGAATGGGAGTGTGTTCATTTTCAGCTGTTAATTCATACTCACGTGATATACCGATTAAACTTAAAAAATTTATTGTTACTACATATATTTGTGTGCATGTGTGCGTGTGTGTGCGTGCATGTGTGTGTGCGTGTGTGTGTGTGCATGCGTGTGTGTACAGAGAGCAGAGGACAACTTGTAGGAGTTAGTTCTCTCCTTCCCCCATGTGGGGTTTGGTTATTGAGGCTCAGGCACCTGGTGTGGCAGCAATTGCTGTTATACACTGAGCCACCTCACCTGATCTAAACTTCTTCATATATACGTACACGAAGGAAAAAACAGGATTCGACACTCTCTGTGGTTTGGGAGCGTCTGGTTAGGGTCTTGGAGTATGCCTCTGTTAATGAGGGGAGCTGACTATACATGGAAAAATTCTGCAAATTGGCCCCACCCTACCCTAGTTCATCTACCCTCTCTGAGTATCAGTACCTTTCCAGCTGGCTCCATGCAGACGGATGTTCAGTGTTTCTTGGCTTTGGTCATTTTTAACTGCAATGAGATTTTATTTTTTTCATCCACTGAAGAATGTAGAACTGTTAAAGTTTGATTTATTGTTAACATGCGTACTTTCCTCTTGGGACAGGCCTGGTTGTGTCCCCCACATCATAGGACAGAGCTCTGCCTCCGTGACTGTAGTTAGAGGCAGGGCCTGTAAATGGAGGGACCGGGGCTAAAGGAGCCTCAGGTGGGACCCTGACCTGATAAGAAAACACCCCAGAGCTGGCACTGCCATTTGTGGACGCAGCTCCGTCACTAGGAATGGAACCATCCAAACCTTGATCTTGGACTTTTGACCTCCAGGAGAGAATGGGGCAAACTGTAAGGCTTACAACTTGGCGAGTGTTGCAGTGTGGGATGTGGTGATGGAGACACTTCACTTGGTAGATACCTGCGGGCCACCTTCCGGGCACTGACAGGAGACCTACCAAAGTCTTTCAAATGCGCCTCAGTAACTCAGACCCTTCCTTCTCTAGCAGGTGTGCATTCTGGTTCTTTCCGGATTTTTTAACCATACAACACAGTTACAGCAAATCTGGAATCAAGGTCCTGTGTGTTGCTAATATAACTTTAATTTTCTTCTCATTTTTTCAGTGATTGAGATGATCCATGACCTTGTACTAGGTAGCAAGCACTTCACCGCCATTTTCCCCTCAGCCTTGTTTACCTGACACCTATAGAATAGATTCTAGATTCTTCAGTGGTCTGACCTCAGCATTTTGTAATCCACTGGCAATGTAGGAAAGAATCTGCTTTGTTTTACTCATGTCCATTGGGGAAAATACCATTTGTCCTCTTTTTGGTGACATGGTAAGAGCAAAAAAAAAAAAAAAATGCCACTTCAAATCCTGTTTTAATTTCCCTTCCCAGAGTTGCAGTGAGCTGTCTTTTGCCTGCAGTGCCTGCATCTGCTTGCTTATTTGTAGCTTTTCCCATCTCTCCATCAGATTAGCATTTATACTTTATTACTGTGAAAGTGTCTGTAGGGACAGCCTGTGTGAGCCACTGCTGCAGTGTCCTTCCTGGACTATGATGCCCTGTGGCTGGGCTCCTTCACACACAGACTCCACCCCTTTCACAGGACATTTGGGGCCTGCCTTTGTCATGCAAATGGTTTTCTGAGTTTTCTTCCCGTGATTCCTGCTTCTCTTCTATGCTTCCTATAGTGGCTGTGTTGAACATATCTGTTAACAGTGTACCATAGGTCTGATTCCAGCTCTCTCTCTTCCCGGTGACCAGCGAGTCCCTTGTGCCAGCCAGCACTATTTCCTAAATAAGCCTGGTTCCCCTACTGTTAAAAACTAAATCTTTATTGACTTTATGGGTGTTTTGTTTGCATGTATGTCTGTGCAATACTTACATATATAGTACCTAGGGAGTCTGGAAGAGGATTCCCTAACACTGGAGTTACAAATGGCTATAAGCTGCCATGTGGGTGCTGGGAATCAAACCAGGATCCTCTGGAAGAGAAGCCAGTGCTTTTAACTGCTGAACCATTTCTCCAGCCCAGTGTCTGTCACATTTAAAAGTCCAGTTTCTGGGGGACAGAGGAATTGTGCATTTTTTCTCAAGCTGTGGATATTTTTCTATTTTTATTCTAATTATTTGTATACTGCTATTTTGATTATTTGTTTTGCTTTTTTGAGACAGCATCTCATGTAACCCAAGTTGCCTCAAATCCTGAATTTCTCATCCTCCTACCTTCCCCCTTAAATGCTGAGATTAGAGGTGTGTACCATCATGCTTGATTTATGTGGTCTAGGGATTGAACATGGGGCTTCATATGTGCTAGGGAAACATTCTACCAACTGAGCCAGTCCTCCTGAAATCTATTTAAAAATGTGTATGTATATGTGTGTCTGTGTGAATGTATGCCATATGAGTGGGTGTGCGCATAGAAACTGGAAGAGGGTTTTGGGTCCCTTGGCACTGGAGTAACATGTCATTGTAAGTCACCCCATATAGATAGATGTAGGGCATCAAACGTGGGTCCTCCAGCAGAGCCAGAAATGTTCTTAACTGCTGAGCCATCTCTCAGCCCTGAGGAGCTGATTTTTAAGTGCATTTTTATACTTTGAGTACATAGCATTTTGCTCATAGGGCACCCCTAGTTCTGTCAGATAAATCAATGAAGGAAGAAATGGTTGACATAGCTGTTACTTCTTTATCAGTTTCAGAAGGTCCTTTGGGACTGGCTGCTTCTACTGTGTTGTGAAGCCTAGGTTTTAATTTACATGTATGGGTGTTTTAGCTGTGTGTATGTCTATGAGCTATGTGCATCCCTAGTACCCCAAGAGACCAGAAGAGGGCGTCAGGTCTCTCAGAGCTGGAGTTACAGATAGCTGTGAGCAGCTGTGTGGGGAGCGGGAAACAAACCAGGTCTTCTGCAAAAGCAGCCAATCCTCTTAACCACCGAGAAACCCCTTTAGCTCCATTGTGAAGTTTAGAAAAGTCACAGCAAATCATGGGGAAAGAGGCCCCAGGTCAGCTGCTGTGAGCCGGATTTAGCTGGGGATGCTCAGTGTAATGAGAGAGCCACCTGTGAGATTGGAAGTGCCAGTTTATGGGCAAGGTGCAAGGATGCAGTCTTGCAGGAGCCCTTTTGTCCCTGAGAAGAATTTTGCCTTACGATGAGCCCTGCTGTCAGAGGGTAGGTCTGAGAAGGACCTCAGGGCACATCCCTACACATGCTAGGGTGCCAGGATCACATCAGCTAACCTGAGCATAAAAACTGGTAATGGTGTGTGTGATACAGTGGAGACACAACGTCCTCATTAACCAAGGGCTCTGGTTAAGAAACAAAACCTGGCATTACTGCTTGAGCATGTAGAAAGACTAGATGCTCTGCTGTCTTCTGGGAGGCGGTAAAGGCAGATGATTCAATACTCCTGAGCAGATAAAAATAATAACAATCAGCAGGCACGAAACAGTGAGAGAGAATGAGAGATTATCGTAGTTTAGCGCAGAATTAGGGTTAACTAGCCAAATGCTGGCGGTGTGTGCCTCTCATTTATAAATACAAACAAAAGCTGTGATTGAGCCCTGCCTGTGTGAAAGGCTGGCGGGGCTCAGCTTCACTGACCTAAATCTTCTCTGGGGCCCTGGAAAGGAGAAGCCCCTTCCCTGTCACTGTCTGCGAAGGTGTGGCTTTTCAGGGCCTTGTACCTTGTGGAGAAGGTGTATAGGTCTCTGGGCACAGCAGGTTGTCTGTTGCCAGAGCTTCACAGCAAAGGGGAATGAGACAAGCAATACCTTCCTCTTCCAGATCAGGGAGCAGAAGATAAGAGCTGAGGGTGGCTCACTTGAGGACCCAGAGGTTTAGCCCAGCATCTTGTAGCCCCTACTCAGCAGGATCCTTGCCTGGGTTCATCCCAGTGATCACATAGCTGTGGCCTTGTGTGTCCATGTGTCTCCACTCTTGCACATTGGCTTTAGAATGCATCCTAACACAGGACCTCAGTGTCACCATGCCAGTGAGGCCCTTTCCCAAGCAGGTGCACCTATGAGTGTAAAACATCAAGACCTGAGCATATGCTTTATGAGAAAGCTGGATGACCCAGACACTTCACTGGTTCCATGGGGCTGATCTCCCAGTGCAGTTTTGCAAGGTATCCTTGGGTGGGAGGTGGGTGGAAATGAACCCAGACCTATTGCTGCTCAGACTTTCCTGTAGTACTGTGGGGCGAGCACTGTCTCCTGATGGCTGTGGCTTCCCACCATCTCTACTGGTCAGCAGTATACCCCTCCTCCCTCTGGATGATGTCCCCATGGGGAACAGACTTTAACATTGACCTTGATGACTCTTCATGAAATGCCACTCCCTTCCGCACCATTCCTAACCTGTCTGGGTGTGTGGCTGCATGTCATGTGTCCTTTATCTCTGACCTTTGAGTCTGTTTCTGGTACATGACTGTCTGCTGCCATTTGGCAGAAATGCTTCTGCAGGCTTGGCATTAGACACTGTGCTAAAGTCTAAATACATAATGCATCTACCCTCGGATTTGGTAATTCTGTCACACTCAAAACAAGCTGTCAAAACCGTCTGGCATGACTTATCCTTAATAAATCCCTAGTCTTGTTAATTGCTCCTTATCCACCAAATAAGAATCGTGTGGATCCACAAATCGGGTAAAGAACGGAGGATAATGGGGAAACATTTAAAGGATTGCCTGTTTCTCCCTCGGGACAAAGGAGCTGTGTGGCACAATGGGCACCACCATGCCCTGGCACATATGCATGAAACTGATGTAGTCTGGCTTTGAATCTGCCTGTTTGCAGGAAAACAAGTGTACTGATTGTTCTGAAGGAAGAATACATCCTGAATGATGTTCTAGAGCTGTGGCCACAGGATGGCTGGGACTGGCTTGCTGCGCAAGTAGCCCAGGGAGGAAACAGGGCAGTGCAGACCCTCACAGGGAGCACTCTACACTCCACAGAGGGACCCGGCGCCCTCTTCCAAATCTGCAGAGGTGTTCTCCGCTGTGGCCCCTGATGCTCAGGGCCTTTGGCATCTGGTTGACCCGGCTCACTTTCTGCCTTTGGTATATAAACTAGGCCTGTGACCATGGGCAAGAAACTTGGCTGCAGAGGCTGTTTCCCCTCAGTGAAGAAAGATGAACAGTTAGGATGAAGACCTTCAAAGGCCCCTGGTCCTACTAGTCCCCTGTCACACCCAAAAGACAGGCAGGGGACTTCAGCAAGGAAAGAGTCTATGGAATAAAACTACTAGGGGTCTCATTGGTCCACCCAGGGGAGTGAGTGGCCAGTAACATGACTCTGGTTTCTTGGTCTATGACATAGGCAGTGACCCTCACTTCTCCAGATGTACTAAGGGCTATGCCTGTGGCTGTTGGGAACGATTCCTTAGGCCATGCCAAGATAAGCAGCTTGGTGCTCTCAGGTACTTGTGTGTGTGTTCCACACATGTGGACCGACAGGTGTGTTTTCCAGGAAAGCATTGCTGTTTGGTATCTAGAGGAGCGAGGAGACTGCAGCAGGAAGATAAGATGATGTCACACATGAGACAAGGCTGTGTTATACTTGGGGTAAGGCCATGTTGAGGTGCAGAATGTGAAGTCCCCTGAAGAGGATCACAGGGTTAGAGCAGTGTGTGTAGCATTACCTGTAAAGAATGATGGTGTCACCAGCTCCAAGACACACCCCACTGCACCTCTTAGCTTTGGACAGTGTACAAGTGAACATAACTGTACTAAGTGGACTAGAGATGTACCTCAGTATAGACCTCTTGCCTAGCATATGTGAGGCCCCGGCTTTAATCCCCAGTGCCTCAAAAAAGAACTTTTAGATGCTGAAATGTAAGTTCTGCACGCTCTCCTATTGTAAAGTACCTCTTCCACGCCACCATGGGACCTTTGCACACTTACCAAACACAAAAAGCTACTCTTAGCTGTCCACAAGCAGTCTGCGACCAGGACCCTGCAGGCCACCCTCAAGGCCACGTGCTCTGCATGTGATTTCAGGCCCAGGCTGGGGACAGGAGCCACTTCATTTTCTTCACTGCCGTGACTCCTGTCTAACCCATGCCTTTCCTGCTCAGGGCACAGGTGGAACCTTCAGGCTCATTTGAGTTGACTCTCTATCCAGAATAGATTTCCACCCCTGCCCCCACATTCTTTGGTTCCTGGCATGGGAAGAAGTTTGGTCTTGTCAGTAGGAATGTGATGCTGATCTCTGTCTCCATCATCCATAGCACAGAGCTCCTGGTGGAGATTTATCCAGTGCACTTGGTGTTTACAGTCATGATTCTACCTGCAACCAAGAATTCTCCACCTGGAGTAAGTTACCTGGAGTATGAGCTAGCAGGGTGATTGCATTTGTCCACATGTAGTGTTAAGAAATAAGAATGTCGGGGCTGGAGAGATGGCTCAGTGGTTAAGAGCACTGACTGCTTTTCCAGAGGACCCAGGTTCAATTCCCAGCACCCACATGGCAGCTCACAGCTGTCTGAAGATCCAGTTGCAGGGGATCTGACACCTTCACACCAATGCACGTAAAATAAAGTTAAATAAGCCATAAAATATTTAAAAAAAGAAAAAAAAGAAAAGAAATAAGAATGTCTTAGGCTGTTGCTGTGATAAAACACCATGGCCAAAAGCAATGGTGGGGAGAAAATGGTTTATTCCAGCTCACAGTTGTACATCATCATTCATCACTGAAGGGCATCAGAGCAGGAACTGAGGCAGAGACCATAGACCAATGCTTACTGGCTTGGTCCTCTCAGCTTGCTCGGTTCATTTTCTTAGGCCCCTCCCCCAGGTCATCCTGCCCAAGGGTGTCATCACCCACAATGGGCTGTGCCCTTCCACATCAATCACAAACTTGCCTACTGGCCATTCTTACAGAGGCATGTCTTCAATAAAAAAAAAAAAAACCCTCTTCCCAGATATGTCTAGGTTGTGTGTTAAGTTGTCAAAACACCAACCAGCACGAAAACAGTCAACATTATTTCCTGGGTTGCTAACCTTAAATAGTGCAGAAAACATGTTGCTTGAATAGAGGCAATGGTTTCACATCTATTGCCTGAAATAAACCCCTAAAGTTAAACTTCTGTTTTGCTGGGGCAGCTGATATTGGTCACTAGGGCTGAAGAATCAGCTGAAGAGACCAACATTCAAACAAGCATGGTAAGGAGTTGTGTGACAACAAAGAAAGTGACCTCGGGCCACTTCCCAGAGGTTCTCTCTCTCTCTCTCTCTCTCTCTCTCTCTCTCTCCTTCTATACCCCTTCCCCTTCTCAGCTTGATTGGCTAGGGTCAGATGGAGGATTAGGGAGTTGCAGTCAGTGATCTGCTGGTGCCTGTTCCTCTCCAGAGCAGGAGAAGCCACCAGGAAGGACCTGCTCACTGCTTTGGTTTATATTTGTTTACTGACATCTGTTAGCCAAGTTCCTTCTCCTATCTCTACCCAGAAGACATTCTTCCCTCTGTGTATTGTGTCTGAATCTCCTGCTCTTCATCTTGTTTATTTTTTGAGACTGGGTCTCACTAGGTAGCCTTGGGTAGCCTGGAACTCACTATATAAATCAGGCTGACCTCGAACTTATAGATAACTGCGTGCCTCTGTCTACTGAGTGCCTGAGATTAAAGTTGTGTGCCACCACAACTGGCTCCAGTCTCCTCTTCTTGTAAGGAAACATATACACACAGCAGCGAAAGGCCACCCCCAAATATATCCCTTAACCTTGGTTCCCTCTTCAAAGATTCTATCTATAGATGTGTCGTGTTCTAAGGCCCTGGGGTTTGAATTTGGGAGAATACCATCCAGCAGCCTTCACCGAAGCCCCACTCTGCCCTTTAATGGGGCATGACAAGAAACAGGGCTGCTGAGGTTGGTTGAGAAATAGAACTCCAGGACACTGGACCATGTCCAGACAACAAGGTAGCACCACAGTGCAGGAGTGCTGTCAGGGCAGAGAGAATTGCCAGGTCATCCTCCTGAGAGAGAATCTCCTGAGGCAGACATGGCTGACCACAGTGAGGGCCAAGCCATGGAACTCCCACACAGCCATGGCTTTGGTAGAGGTCACAGTTGTCTCAATCATGTCACAGAGAATTCTAGAAGAGCCTTCAGACCTGAGGCTGAGGTCTGGAGTAGGTGTTAACCTTAGTTTCCTCATTTTTTTATGCTTTTAATCCTTTTGGATTTTTGAAAAGGAATAAAATGGAAGTGCTACTCTTTGTATTAAAAAATGTTTTTTAAAGAAAACTGTCTCAGCAGGCATGGTGCCTAGAACTGAAATGGAAACACTTGGAAGGCTGACGCAGCCAGGCTGTACAGGCAAATGTTATGAAATAAAGATAGATAGATAGATAGATAGATAGATAGATAGATAGATAGATAGAAAGAATATAAATAGACGACAGGTAGATAGATGATAGAAAAATAGATTGATAGATTAGATAGATTGATAGATTATAGGTAGATAGATGATAGATTGGTAGATGATAGAGTGATTGATAGATGATAGATATCTCTCTAGACAATAGGTAGATGATAGGTGGTAGATAAATACTTATATATTATATAAGCATATAATATATATAAATAGTTGATAGATTAGATGAATAGATAGATTGGTAGATGATTGATTGATAGGTGATAGGTAAATAGATGATAGACTGATTGATAAGTAATGGATGGATGGAAGGAAGGAAGGAGAGAAGTGATTCTTCATGAATCAGGACACAAGGCTGGCCTTTGCAAACAGGCTAACTACACTATGCTGTAGAAAGGTCTCGATTCAGCCCAATCTGAGCCCTCTTCTCTGTCTGCTTTCTGCTTTTACTTATGAAGATAGTATGCGAGAGGCACAATTAGTCTGTGGATGGCCTAGGGAAGTTGCTCAGTCTGCCTACCAAGATTCCTATCATGTGAAGGGGATCAGGGCTCATGCTAGTGACGTTGAATGTCCAGAAGCCCTGCTGTCCCTAGGTCCCTCAGACATGGAAATGAATGACACAGGAACATAACAAAAAGGAGTGTAAAAAGGCCCTGTTCCAACTTCTGGGGTCCTCAGGCTCAGCTGGAGGCTGGGAATTAGCCACTCATTCACAGAACACAGGCTTGTTCTTAGGTATGAAAGAGCCCTGTGAACTGAGGGCTTGAGGCCAGGAAGGTGGTGTGGAGGCCAGGTGATCAGGGACTCTGCTCAGTGTGAGGGAGACTTCAGCAGTCTGCCACAAGCATTCTGCCTGCAGTTGTCACTAGCCCCACCCAAAAGCCAGCCTCACAGTGCCCTCAGATTTATTGTCACTAAGAGGCCAGCTGGTACTCTCTGCATAATTTGTGCGTGTGAGTGTGTGTGTTCAAATGTGTTGGATGTGTGTGAGCACATGTATATGTGTGTGTTGCATACCTACATGTGTGTGAGGCATATCTATGGATATGTGCATAGATGTGTATATGCTTTCCCTATGTGGAGGTGACACATTTTAATTCATCACTCAAGTCCCAGACCTTCTTTGTCTTAGACTTCCCAGTATTCACCAGGCAATCTCACCACTTCCTTGCCATGTGCTCATGGCAGGCAAAAGACAAAGTTGAATGATGCCGTAGTAGACTCCCAGTTGTCCCTCTGCCCATTGTCTACATTGGATCACATTTGGCAGAGCTGTGTTAGCAGACAGCTGGGCAACCACAGAGAGATTTGCAGGAACAAAATACTGAGAGACAAGTTTTGATTGAAAGGTGTGGAATATTCCTTTACATTGTGTGAATATATGTCACTGTAATTGGGTTAATAAAGAAGCTGACTGGCCAAGAGCTGGACAGGTAGAGGTGAGGTGGGACTTACAGACAAAAAGAGAACACAAAGAAGAGGAGGAGTCTGAGAATAGCAAGGAGATGAACTTGCCGTACTGAGAAAAGGTACCAAGCCAGGTAGCAGAATGTAGATAAGAAATATGGGTTAATCTAAAATATAAGAGTTAGCTAGTAGCAAGCTTGAGCTATTGGTCGAGCATTTATATTTAATAATAAGTCTCAGTGTGGTTATTTGGGAGTGGCTGTCAAGACACAGAGACACTCTGCCTACAGGAAAACATCTGTAAGTCAAGGAGGCAGCAACAGTGCTTAGGCAATCTCTGGCAGCCACACCACAGACATGGCCACACTACCACCAGCTGATGTCCACTAGGAATATATTCTAGTTAATTCAGAGTTGTTGACAGGGGCTGTTCCTTCAATTCCGGCTGTTCAGACTTGAAAGAATCACATAGAAACTATATTATTTGCAATACTGTTTGGCCAATTGCTTAAGCGTATTACTAGCTAGCTCTTATATCCTAAATTAACCCATTTCTATTAATCTGTGTATCGCCACATGGCTGTGGCTTACTGGGTAAAGTTCTATCCGGCATCTGTGTCTGACGTCTGTCTCCAGTGGGGCTACATGGCTGCTTGTTCACTCCACCTATTCTCTCTATCCTCTATCTGCTTGGAACTCCCGCCTTGCTCTATTCTGCTAAGCCACTGGCCATAACAGCTTTATTCATTAGCCAATAAAAGCAACACATAGACAGAGGACTTCCCAAACCATAGAATCATGAGAGTCTTTAAGAAGATCTGTATTTGGAGCTGGAGAAATGGCTCAGCAGTCAAGAGCACTGGCTGCATTTTCAGAGAGCTCTGTTTATTTTCTAGGAAGCAGCTCATAATTTTGCCCTCTGTGGTCACACATATGGTACACAGACATGCATACACATATACACATAAAATAAAGCAATAATAAATTTTTTTAAAAGTCTGTATTTGACAAACGTGTTTGTCTACATTGTAGATAGGGCCTAGTAATTATTTGGTAAATGAATAAAAATATTATTATTTCTATTTAAATTTTTATCTTTTGAGACAGAGCACTGTAGTCCAGGCTACCCAGAAACTTACAGTGTAACCCAGGCTGATCTCCAGCTTTCCTCAGCCTTAAATAAACTGAGTCTTGTCCTACTCTGGTCTGCAACTGCTCTGGTGGTGCTCTGGCTTTCTCCAATCAGGAGCTTTTGAAGCAGGACGAAGCGAGGTACATAGAGACACCATGCCTGAGCCTTTGCTCACAGGACTTCACAGAGGTTGGAAATTGGACGTATTTTGTGTGGGTAGCTTTGCTTTTCATTTTACCTAATACATTCGAAACTTAATAGGTTTATAAAAACTATTTTTAAAGCAGAGTATTTTTTTTAAAAAAATGATAAACCTAATAGTGGTGACAATTTAATATTTTATAATGAAAGAAAGATGCTTATTTTTTAACTTGATAAGTTGAGTTAGATGAACCCTCCCCCACTCCGTGATCATTAATGCTGACCCACGGTATGGTTCTTTTCTATTCTCTTTTGTCATTGTCAGTTGAAGATAACACCAGAGTAAAAAATGTGCCTGAAGTCTGAAGGGGAGGTTCCCCTAAATCACAGGGTTCTCATTTTGCTACTAATTTTCAACTCCTTGAGAATATATGTTACTAATCCGTAACCCTCATACTCTAATGATAAGGACAGAAAACACTTGCAAAAATAGCCTTTCAAATCAGAATGGCTTGTTTCCATCATTCAGATGGTAAGAAATGGTTTTCTCGAAAGCAAGGATCCTGTAGCAGTTGCTCACAGGCCCACCTGTCCAGTCAGGAAGTTTGAGGAATCTTGAAGCACCAGTGCTGAGAATTGTGTGATGCTCCAGTTACTCTTCAAATTTAGGCTACCAGAAAAAAAAAAAAAACACCTCTCTTTTCATTTGGGTTTGGATGTGACCCCCTCATATATCTACATATAAAATTTCCAGTTATATATATGTTTATATAACACACACATATATAAATATATATAGCTGGAAATCCATCAACTTTTATTATTTCTCATCAAAATGAATTCCTTCAGATTTGTAATCATATTGTCTAATGAAACCAAACAGTTGACCAGTTTACATATTATATGAAGGAGTGTCATACAACAACCTCATAGCAGTCAATTAACATAAAAGCTAATTATGTGTCTCATCAGCCCACAAGAGTTTCTGAATCCAAGCCTAAGGTGAGCAGCTGTAACTTTTTGCATCTAAATATTGACTTTAAGCTAACATCACTGGTGATTCCATTCTTTACAGATGGAAAGTTAGCAGTTAAACTGGATCCAATGTTTGCTACAAAGCCCTTATAATTGCTACATTAACCAACCCTCGAGAAAGGAAAACCTTTGCAACAATAATGATCAGCCACTAAGCAGGTTAAGTGCCAGCTTCATGTCTGAAGGAAAACCACAAAATAGTCTTGAAGATGAATGAAGTTTATTGGCGACTGTCAGGCTGTGATGGCAGAGAGGGTATGCATCACTCCTAGCACCTCCACGTCCATTGTGCTGTGACATAATTGTATTCCTGCCTGGCTGTGATAGCTATCAAGCAAGAAATTTGCTACAAGATTAACAGAGACACAGTAATGAAAAAACATGGAGCATGCTGTAATTGGCCGTTATTAAAGTGTAGTCATAGAAGTCTGTAACCAACTCCCTCACTGCAGACTCCTCGAGAAACCCAAACCAGAACTTTGCTTCCGTTTCAAAGTTGTGCTCTGGCACCTCCTACACCCCTTCCCCTGCTCACTTCACAGGCCAGTGGTTAGGAGAAGCCTAAGGTGGTGGGGTGGGGTCTGGACAGTGCATATGCCACACAGGACTTAGAGGTGAAACTGGGAGGTGTAGGGTTTACTTTCAGGTTCCCCAGGATAGTGGGGACACGATATTGGATCACTTTTACATTTCTAACATTCTATGGGAGTCGCCATAAATCAGCAAGAAAACTGTTCGAGAAGCCTGAACGGGTTCTCTACAGACACAGCGGTGGTGACAACGGCTCTTTCCATTCATATTTTAATGAGGCTAGTATCTCTGAGACAGTCCTTGCTTGGCGGAGGCGAGGTTCCTGGAAGATCACAAAGGGAGTAGCTTTATTGACAAGTTCCATTCAAAACCTTCACTGTGTACAAAGAAAGACTTGGTTCTTATTCCACTTGTCTCAGTACTTACTAATGCATTCTTAGAATCGGAACAAATTTTTTGGGGGGGTTCAATTATTCTATGTACAGTCTTTAAATTTACTAAAGATGGTTGGTTCGTTTGAGTGGAATCATATTAGTGTAGGTTTTAATGCAAGTATAAAGAACTGTGATGAAAAACATCTTTTAAAAAATGTTTTTCCAATATCCAGTGCTCGGGGATTTTAAGATCAAAATTTGAAGACTTCCATAAAATGACCTCGGCACCCTCATGTTAGGAAGGCTCCCTTCCCTTTTCCGGAGGAGCTTATAGTGTCCTGTAAGACTTCAGCCAGCAACTGCGCCTGGTTTTAAAGACTCCTGCAAAGGACTAGCTAGCTAAGGCTATTTATTCAAAACCTGTCAATCTTCAGACTTTTAAAAAAATCTGTAGAAATGTGTGTGTGCGCGCACACACACACACACACCCCACACACACCAACCTATTCGTGTTAAAGCAGGGCATCCAAAGATTTAAGGTTGTACTTTAAAAACAACTCACAGTTATACACACTGTGGAGGACTTTTTACAAAAATTTTCTCAAAGTTCTCAAAAGTAACGTGTAGGAGGCTTCCATGACTTTGCTCCAGACTTACAAGGCTCAGCAATCTTCTGTACACAGCTCAGAGTATTAAGTCAATTTGAAATGGGAAGAAAAACAAAACAGTTTCTAGGGAAGCAACTAGAAACGTTAGTGTGTGAGGACCGTCTTGGCCTGGTAACAGGACTAGGTTTCCCAGGGTCCTCTTCCCCATCCTGGGCCCTCCCCCAAAGCCCTGCCCCACCCCCATGCAGAGAGTCCTGTTTCTTTTCTGATGGGATCGGGAAGGAGAGTCAATTTCCCGATTGCTATAAGGGTTTTTGTTTTGTTTTGTTTTTATAAACGATCCCACCCTTCGCTGTGACTTAAAATCCTTCTTTGTGGACAGCTAGAAACTGCCATCTATATGTGTCAGTTAAGGAAAGACGCTCAGCACACTGGCACCACTGAAAACGCCGGCCAGACTTTGTGTTAAAGGCCCGCCTTGAGTCATTAACGTAAGAATTCCATTTTGCGGATCTCTTGCCTTTCCCTGTGCCCCACTCCCACGCCAAGTTTACCGAAGTGTCCATGAGCTACTCGATTTTCAGTTGAGTCAGTAAACCTGTGGATTTCTCTTTTGCAACTGACAGTTTGAAAAACTTAAATCAAATGCCAGTTGTGATTGAAAGTGCCCTTTTAGAATTTTCGTTTTCTCAATATATTTGTATATATTTTGGTGAATTTGAAGAATTTGACACCTTCTGCGGAGCGTTCTCATATTAGTTCGCAGACATATTTAATTAATTGCTTTTGCAAAGTCAGGGCCTTGAGAGTTCCTGGGCCGCAGCAGGTGCGGGGCGGTGACAGGGCGCGGTCCTGGTGCGCTGTTCCTGCGCTCTGCGTAAGCGCACTCCCAGGGTCGGTTTCTGGTGGACGCTGGGGGCAGCGGCGACCTGGGGGTGTTCCTCACGGGCCTTGCCGCCCGCGCTTTCATGTTAATTGCGGATCGGCTTTGCGGCCAGATGGCGGGGAAGCACCGGGACCCTTTGTGCGCCCTGAGCGCGCCTGTGAATGTCGCGCAGTCGTTGGCACCGGAAGGGTTCACACTGCGTGTGAAAAGGGACAAAGGGGGCTGGATATATCAACACTGCAGAAACCGAGTTCATTTGTCATGCAGCCCTTTTCAGCGTGGTTGTCATGCAAACTTCCTTCTTTGATCAGCAGAGGGTGGAGAGGGAGAAAGCGCGCAAAGCCGCGGGCCCGGTCGGGCGCCCTTGGCGTCTCCACGCCCCTTCCGGAAGGAGCCGCGGGGACCAGGCCTCCTGCACCTTGACCCGTCTAGACGCCGCACGAGGTTTTGTCTCGGTTTCCAAGGGCGCGGGGTGCTCTTTGACCCGCGCTCGGGGCAGAGGTGGTGGCACAGAGCCCGGCGCGCCCCGGCAGGTCCGGGAGGGAGAGGGGCGCCCGGGACGCGCGCAGGCTGTTCCCAGAGCAAGCCCGGGCCTGTGAGAAGCGCCCCAGGTCCCGCTACCTACGATCACCTCGGCGGCGTAGATCCGGCACAGCGGCCGCAAGATTCCCGGAAGGCGAGGGGGGCAGCGCGACGTGGGATGGGCAGAAGTGTGGCTTCCCCACAGAACTGATGCGCTATCGACGCCCCCATCTCCTCCTATTTTCTGTGCTTCAGCCTCTACTCAACTTTTTTAAACGACATCTATACGTACAGTTTCTAGATTGTTCAGTTTCTTACTGTCCACTGACAAGCATATTATTTTTCTCGCTAGAATTTAAGCTCTCTTTAAGCTACATAAAGAACGGTGCAGCTGCTTTCCATTGGGAAGCCGACCTTCCACGCATTCACTGAACTCGCGTGTGCATAGGCAAGTGTCCTCGCTGGTTCTGTTCTTCTTGTAGGTTCCCCTGGCCCAGTCCGAGGCGTTCCTCGTGGACCTTTTGGATAAAGTGTGTATGCGAATGAACGATTACCAGCTGGAGGACGACCCAGTGACCAAGCAGAAGTATTTCAGGAGATACGCTCCGAGAAAGGGAGACAAAATATACAAAGAATATAAAAAGTTCTTCTTTTACTCTGATGCCTTCAAACCTTTGAAATTCGCGGTAAGCACCCTCCTAAGAGTCTGTTGGGGTCTCCTTTATCTGCCTGTGGCTACTCTTGAGCTGTTGATGAGCAGTGGACAATCAGGTACATTTACAATGCCCCAGTGTCCTGTGCTGCCCCACTGCTTAAGTCTTAACTGAAAGCTTAGGGATTTGGCTTGGGAGGCATCTCAGGGATCGTGGTAACCTTTAGTGATCAGTGAGGAGACTGAAAGTGGTTTTATGGACAGTGCCCTGTGTCCCCTGTCTGGTACCATTTGCACATTGTTTATCAGGACATTCTGCTGGTGTGGGGTGACCTCAGCCTGCCTTCTTTTGAAGGGACTGCGTCTCAGACTTTCACCTAAGGAAGGGCAGAGGTTGTGGTTTCTAGGCTGAAATCCAAATGGAGGCCAAGAGTCCTTTTCAAGTATTTATAGCTCAATGTTGGAATGGTAGCCCCCAAGATCCTCTCCTCTATCCCCCACAGGCTTCTCAAGGAGAATGTTTTCCTCCATTTAATTCCAGTTTTGTGCTCAGGCTAGGCTACACCAAGCCTTAGGGTTAAGAGCACAATCCCACATTTCCTTCAACATAAAGTTGATTTTACAAAATGTTGGCCTCTGGCTTAGTAGGGTGTGCCTGGCAAAATAAGTTGCAATGCATTTCCCCTTACTTAATGCTGTTGAATCACACAGTGATGGGCAGGACTGTTTTTAAAAAATGCATTAAGTTCACACAGTGGCCAAAATGTCAGGCGTGCTGCAACCCCAACATGGGGCTGTAGCTGACATTTGGAGATTTCATTTTAATTAAAAAGTGAGGGCATTAATTCAAGGCTAAAAGCCTCATGGAACCTGGATGATGATGGGAGTGTGTTTGTCTTTCACAGGTTTTAAATAAACACATTATAGTGGAATTTAAATATTTTTGAATGCCATTTAAAATTCTTCGCATCTTGCTTAATGAACTTGGAGATGGTTTGCAAGTCTCCAGTGGATGGCCATCAGTAACCCACAGTTCCAAAAAAGGCCGCCTGATAGTTCTTGATGGGAGAGACACACTCCAGGCGGAATTTAACACTTTCAGACCCCACGGCAAATTTGTGCTTCCTCCTGCCTGAAGTGTGAACTTGTTTTATTTTTATTTTTTATTTGCTTTGGAAAGCAAACGCACGACTTGAGCTCCAGTCCTAAGGGTCTGCAGAGAAACTTCCCCGGTGATGGGGATGCAATTGTTATGATGGCTGAGGAGCCTCAGTTATCTCAAATTTCCAAACCACAAAGTGAGTTCTTCTGTTAAATTGTAAGGAAACAGGTTCATCCATTTCCAAGAGATATGGTCTTTAAAATGTTGAAGGAAATAGGAGAGGAAAGCTTTCGGTTCCTTCCTGTCTACTGCTCTTCAGACTTCAGGAATAGAAACAAACATAGCCAGCCATTTTCTTTCCTTCTTCCTTTTTTCTTCTCCTCTTCCTCCTCCTTGGAGGTTTTCCAACAGAGTAATAATTTAGTTAAGTCTCAGGAAAATGATACAATTAGCATTCCTAGAGGAAGGTTACTCTTGTGCAATGATGTATCAAACCAAAGGGGCCAAGGAAAATGAACTTTCTTGGTTACATGCTTTCCTGTGTTCCACTACTAAAATGTCGCTAAGTCTGTGCTAATCAGGGGCCCTGCCCATGTGCCTCTGCTCACACATGTTGCTATTGTGTTTCTGCAGTGCGAAGCCATCATTGAAAAGTATGAGGATGAGATTTTCGCACTTATCGCCCAGGAGGCACACCATCTAGCTGACATGCTGTGCAGTGAAAAATCAGGTGCTGTGTCTGATGTAACACGTGCTCCCAGCCTCACTCACCGCTCTCACTCCGCTTGGTACATGTAGCTCATCTGCATCCTAGGCAGGCTGCCTCCCTGCCAGC
>LOEQ01000734.1:164457-176192 GCA_001685075.1 Bramus lutescens | reverse complement strand
GGATGGATTAATGGATCTATGGATCGGTGGATGAACAGATGGATAGGCCTGTGAGTAGGTAGGTGGATGGATGGATGGGTCCATGGCTAGGTAAATGGATGATGGATGGATGGACGGACAGACAGACAGATGAATGGATGAATGGATGGATGGAGGTTAGTAGGTAGGTGATGGGTGGGTAGGTAGATGGGTGCATGTTTCGATAGGTGGATAGGTAGATAAATAAGTAGAAAAAATAAGATACAAAGTTTAAAACACACAGGACAGTAAATAAAATTTGGACATGGGAAATACAGGTGGAGGTTTTTTCTGGAATTTTTTTAACTCCTTACAGAAAGCACAGCATTCCTATGTTTCACATCTTGAAGAATCATCTTCAAAATTATTTCTGAAAGAGAAAAGTAGTTGAAATTACAAAAGAAGTGATCCCATCTTACAACAGCAAGAGAGCTGCAAAATATTTTCAAATACTAGCTTGCTGAAAACCAAAGTGCTGTGGAAGGTAGAATTTTGTAATGTGCCAGGATCACAGGACACATATCTAGAACATTCTGTCCGGTCTGCTGTCTCGTCCAAACGCAGCACAAAGCTGAAGCCTAACCAGTAACGCCAGTGACTGAGTGGGTGGTCTTTCCAGTCACTAAGCAAGAAAGAGCCAGAATGTGGGGGGTGTACACTCCTTCCCAAAGAGCTGCTGAGGGAGCTGCAATGTCCCCTAGAGACTGTCTTATCTCCCCAGGCCTGAGGAATAAACACCGCATACCTGGGACCAGTGTCGGCTAATTGAGCGTGGCTGGGACTCAGACCCTGTCAGGCCAAAGTGAAAATGTTGGTGCTTACTTTAAACTTCCTGAAAGCAAGGCTGGTGCCTCAAGCAGCAGAAGGTCCTCCTGACATTTTCTGTGGAGGGTTTGCCTTATAGCAGCTTTCCAAATGAGTGGGAATGTCTCCACAGCATATTGTCTGAAATCAGCTGATAATGGGAGACTGTGATCCCAAAGTGACACTGTGGTAACAGATTTCAATCACCAGTCTGGTGGGAGCCATCTTTCTGGTGGCATCTTCACCAGAAGACACTGGTGAAGCACTTACCGACCCCTGGGTTATGGAAGGAAGCACAACTCTAAAAGAGAGACTGCCTGGTCCTATTTAACGAAAGGTCTGTTAAGATAGGGAACTCTGATACAAATGCAGGTCCTACATAGGATATCAGATAATTAGAGTAAAAGCAGATGCTTCAACTGCCTTAAATGAAATCAAGCCCCGATTAACTATGAATATCCTAAGATGAATGGGTCCTATGTGAAAGTGTGCATTTTAAAGTGACACTCTCGAATGGTGGGCAAAAAAGATGGCCAGTTAGTTCCATCATTCCCCCGGCGGGTGATGGAGTCCTAGCCTGGAAAGCCATACCTGACCCGGGCTAGGGCTGAAGCCATGCCTGACCACAGGCCAGTGGTGCTTCTCTCATAGCCAACTAGGAGGCTCATGCTTCTTGTGGGTACCTGTCAGTGGGATGGAAACATCTTTCTTGAGACGAACAGCACCAGGCTGGATGCGGACACCCACGCTCTCAAGCAGAGACACAGCAGAGAGGAGTGAGAGTGGGGGGGGGGAGTAGGGGACATGGGACCAAATACAGGTTCACGCTGTTTCTCAGCGTTGCTCTTCTTTCTCCCGGTGAGTGAGTGTCACGTCAGGCAGATCTCCACTCCCATTCTTTTCCTATAGTTCCTGTTGATTGACGCCCAGACAAGGACATTTCCTCCTACAGTGAGCAGCTCTAGTCTACTGTCAGGACAGGAAGTCAGGATACCTGGGGATCTGTCACAGCCCTGCCCACAGCACAATTGAGGGTGAGGTCAGCCCCTTTGCTGTATGGGCCATCTGGATTCCCTCACCGACCTTCGGCCCCCTTTGAGCAGCCTGTGCCCTTGAGCAGGGGCTTTCCTGGACAGTCAATAAGGATCCCAAGGGAACAGTGTGTCTCAGACAAAGCCTTATCTGCGTGATGAGTGATGAGCTGGGGGCTGGATCCCTTCCCATTACTTTCTCATTGATTACACCTCGAATGCTCAGCACACAGCTCTGGCGCCTCTCATAGGCTCAACTGCAAATCTAAGCTTCACTCGGCCACATCTAGAGAAAGGCTTCTGCCTAAAATTGTGAGTGTAGCCTACCCTGCAGAAGCCAGGGGTGAAGGGGCTCAGCCTCTCAAGGTGGTGGACAGCTCACCTTGGGACCTAGCTAGTCATGATGGCTGGTGGCTGATTGATTCAGAATAACTGCCTCTCTCATCATCCAGCCCTCCCCACACAGACTTGAGGTGTCTACCATCGAAAATGTAAAATGTACTCTTTGTCCAACAGAGAACTCCCGCGGGACTGGCTGTCCCATAGGCAGTACTCCTGGTGGCCCATAGGCACTGAGTGGGCTTTGCTTGAATTCCAAACTGAGCACAGGCTCTCTGGGTGGGAGATGAATCCCCTTCTGCCAGCTGGCAATGAAGAGGTTCTTTCATTCCTGATTTAAGACGTTTGCAGCCTGGTGGTGGAGAGTACACAAGACGGGACAGGAGGACCCTTTGAGCAGCTTGTCTGACGTCCATGTCTGTGTCTGACTCAGTCGACCTCTGGTCATTTTGTCCTCCTTGAGGTCTAGCATAAGAGTGTCCAGCATAGTGAGAGGGTTCACAGGACCTGAATTCAGTTCCCAGAACCTACATGGTGACTTGCAACTGTATGAAATTCCAGTTCAGGGAATGTGATGCCCCCTCTGACCACCATACACATGAGGCACATACATACTTGCAGGCAAAACATTCACACATGTAAAATAAATCTAAGTTTTAAAAAGTAATAATAAAATCTTAAACAAATGCAGAAAAAAAANTCAGGCAGATCTCCACTCCCATTCTTTTCCTATAGTTCCTGTTGATTGACGCCCAGACAAGGACATTTCCTCCTACAGTGAGCAGCTCTAGTCTACTGTCAGGACAGGAAGTCAGGATACCTGGGGATCTGTCACAGCCCTGCCCACAGCACAATTGAGGGTGAGGTCAGCCCCTTTGCTGTATGGGCCATCTGGATTCCCTCACCGACCTTCGGCCCCCTTTGAGCAGCCTGTGCCCTTGAGCAGGGGCTTTCCTGGACAGTCAATAAGGATCCCAAGGGAACAGTGTGTCTCAGACAAAGCCTTATCTGCGTGATGAGTGATGAGCTGGGGGCTGGATCCCTTCCCATTACTTTCTCATTGATTACACCTCGAATGCTCAGCACACAGCTCTGGCGCCTCTCATAGGCTCAACTGCAAATCTAAGCTTCACTCGGCCACATCTAGAGAAAGGCTTCTGCCTAAAATTGTGAGTGTAGCCTACCCTGCAGAAGCCAGGGGTGAAGGGGCTCAGCCTCTCAAGGTGGTGGACAGCTCACCTTGGGACCTAGCTAGTCATGATGGCTGGTGGCTGATTGATTCAGAATAACTGCCTCTCTCATCATCCAGCCCTCCCCACACAGACTTGAGGTGTCTACCATCGAAAATGTAAAATGTACTCTTTGTCCAACAGAGAACTCCCGCGGGACTGGCTGTCCCATAGGCAGTACTCCTGGTGGCCCATAGGCACTGAGTGGGCTTTGCTTGAATTCCAAACTGAGCACAGGCTCTCTGGGTGGGAGATGAATCCCCTTCTGCCAGCTGGCAATGAAGAGGTTCTTTCATTCCTGATTTAAGACGTTTGCAGCCTGGTGGTGGAGAGTACACAAGACGGGACAGGAGGACCCTTTGAGCAGCTTGTCTGACGTCCATGTCTGTGTCTGACTCAGTCGACCTCTGGTCATTTTGTCCTCCTTGAGGTCTAGCATAAGAGTGTCCAGCATAGTGAGAGGGTTCACAGGACCTGAATTCAGTTCCCAGAACCTACATGGTGACTTGCAACTGTATGAAATTCCAGTTCAGGGAATGTGATGCCCCCTCTGACCACCATACACATGAGGCACATACATACTTGCAGGCAAAACATTCACACATGTAAAATAAATCTAAGTTTTAAAAAGTAATAATAAAATCTTAAACAAATGCAGAAAAAAAAGAAAAAAGAAAAAAAACTTAGACTAAGCCCCAGACATAATGGTGCATGCTTATAATCCCAGCACTTGGGAAGTTGGGGCAGGGGCATTTCAAGTATGAGACCAGACAAACAAACAAACAAACAAATAATGAATATAACCAGACCAAACAAAATGAAAAATTGAAAAGCAGACACTTATCTATTTTTGTTAGAAGTGATATGTCTTTAGAAAATGCAGATTTTGAACAGAAGGAAAAATTTGTGCTAACTCCTACAACCCATGTCCCATCATGTTCTTGTAAACGGATGCACACATGTGTGTTCATGTGAATTAGATTTGCCTTTCTTGCTGTTTCCTTGGTGTATGTAAATTAATTCCCAGTGCTGTCTACAACCAAACTTCACCGGCTCTGGAATATTTACTTCTTTTGCTTTGGTTGCTTTCAATGTTTTCTTCTTATGAACAATGAAGGGATTAATGTTTTGTACCCAGATTTTTAGCAAATTCCAGAAACTCCCCTCAAATGACATCACAAAAAAGGAGACGCTGCCTGGCAATGTGTGGCAGGAGAGGTCCTACAGTCCTGTTCAGGATCCTTAGTTGTTCTAGAAAGCTCTCAGGAGACCCAGCCTGAGGTCAATCCATGATGTCATTCTAGTCCTCCAAGTGTACATGGTACCCCTGTTAGTGAAGAGCACTCCTCTAAGAGGATAGCTGGACAAATCCTCTCTTGTTTGGGAAACCTTCTGTCATGGTCCTGCCACAGAGTCCTAAGCCCCCATCACATGGGTCTGAGCACCTACAGGTACTTAGGCTCCCAATGTCACAGAGATAGCTGTGGACACTCAGGTTCTTCCACGGCACTATCCCAGTTCATCTCCATGACAACACTGTATGGAAACACCACTAAAATCACCTCGTGGACACAGTGTCCCAGGGCTGGAGCAAGATAAACAGTCACAGTCAAAGCTGGGCATCCTTTCTCAGAAAGAGACTCCAGGTTTGGGATCCCCTGCCCCTTGCCTCTAGGATCCCAGCCCTGTAAGTGCAGGGGCACTCTGGTGTCCCTAAGACTCGTGAGTGTTGGGATACCCACACTGAGATGTCAGGAGTCCTCATGCTGGCCCTGTGGTTTCCCTTGAGAACACAATGATGCCTACGGGGCAACTAACACTCATTAAACAGATCAGATGTGGGTTTGTCCACAGGACATATCACTCTTAAAAATGACGGATTGAGCCTGTATGTTGACCAGAGGAAGGAAGGCCAGACAGACTCGGAGATAATGCCACTTGTATCCCTCCATGATTGGTTGGAACATGCAGGATGGTTACAGTCCCGGGTACTCTATGTGACCAAGTGGTGGTAAGCAGACCTTCACTGGGATAGACCACTGTAGGAGGAAGGCCGGCTGTTCATCCTGCTGCCCAGTTCCCGACCACCCTGCTAGCTTAGCCCTGAAATAACCACACAGAAACTATATTAATTAAATAACTGCTTGACCCATTAGCTCTAGCTTCTTATTGGCTAACTCTTATATTAATTTAACCCATTTCTATTAATCTGTATATTGCCACATGGCAGTGGCTTACCAGCAAAGATTTGGCATGTCTGACTCTGGCAGCAGATCCATGGTGTCCTCTGGCTCCACCCTTCTTTCTCCCAGCATTCAGTTCTGTCTTCCCTTCCCACCTAAGTTCTCTCCTATCAACAGGCCAAGGCAGTTTCTTTATTCATTAATGGTAATGACAGCACACAGAGGTTACTCCCACATCAGACCATCCTGAATAAAATGATTTTAGGGTGCTTCAACAGGTCAGGTGTGTCTGTCTCATTGATTGTTCTGCTTACATGGGGCACTCTCCTTTTACTGCACTAGAGAGCCTACCATCCCTTCAGTAAACCTCCTTCTGCTGTTCAGCTGTCTTTTACACCCAACCTTCTCATCCCTTTTGAATACTAAGGGTCCTCATGGCAGCTTGGGGAAACCCTTCCTTGACGTTCTCCACTCCCTTACCTCAGAACAAGATCTAGCCACCGTCTAGAAGTTAACAGACTTCTGACTGGGCTTGAGTAAAAATGACCTTCTGAGACATCTGCAATGGGACATGAAGATACCTGTGAATAAACTGGTCAGTGTCACAGCTATTGTGAGTCCCTCCCCTGCCTGATGTCTTCCACATGATAAAGGCTGACTGGGATCAGTTAGAGAGCAATTAGCAAAGATCAGGAAGGAATCCTCCCCCCAACCCAAGTTCTCAAAACCTGCATTAAGAACCCTGTTCTGGCCAGGTGATGGTGGCGTGGGCCTTTTCAATCATAGCACTCTGGAGACAGAGACAAGCAGATCTCTATGAGTTCGAGGCCAGTCTGATCTACAAGAACTAGTTCCAGGACAGGCTCCAAAGCTACAAAGAAATCCTGTCTCAAAAAACAAAAAACAAACAAACCAAAAAAGAGTCCTGTCCTGAATTGTTAGAGGTTAGGGATCCCATGCCCAGAAGCACAGAGAGGCCATCTGTTGCTGTCCAGGATAACACAGCAAGCCAAGCTTCTACCTATGCACAATCCTTTTAGACGTCCTTTCCCTGAACTTTGCATCTTGCTTGCTTCAGTTTTCATTTTAAAATACTTTTTTATTAATTCTTTGAGAATTTCAAACTCCGCATACAATTTGGTCATAATCCCTCCAATCTCTCTCCCTGCCTCCTCCCAAATCACCCCAAATTTCCTTACCCTTTCCAACTTCTTGTCTTTTTTTTTCTTTTTTCTTAACTAGCCCATTGAGTCCATTTGGTGCTGCCCACATATTCTTAGGTGTGAGACCATCTTCTGAAGAGTGGGCCACTTATCAGGGGCCACACTCTTAAAGAAAATCAACTGTCACCCAGAAGCCATCAACTGTTCATAGCTCCTCAGCTAGGGGGTGGCAGCTTGGGAGCCCCTCTCACCTCCACACTGAAATGTGGACTGGTCCTGAGTGTAGCAGTCCTGTGACGCAAAGAAGACATCATTTCACTCAAGTCCTCCCCAGGATCTGTCTGGCTCCGACAATCTATCGGTGCTATCTCTGACGTCGGGTCCCTGACCTTGGGAGGAAGTAGTGATAGATACAGTGTCCCTTTGGTGGCCGTGTCCACGGGCACTTAGTCTCTGTGCTGTGTGGGACCACTCAGTTTCTGTGTTAAGCACTGCACAAAGAAACTTCTCTGGTGATGGCTGAGGAGCTGCCCATCCTAAAACAAACAAGAGTGCAGAGACACTGCTCCCAGAAGCTGCCAACAGAATTAACAATACCCTTGCTGCCCTGACAGACTACTGGTGACATGCTCTGATCTAGAAAGACTTTTAAGACGCCCAAGAATAACTGATACTATACTGTCCACACCACATAGAGACCTGTCCAATTACAGGGACTTAGAAGCTGCCTCTTAGCTGTGGAAGTCTGGCTAATGCCATCTCCAATGTTCATTTTTGGGAGGGCAATACAGAAGCAGTGGATTTGCTGGAAGAAACGTCTCAGATCAGCAACCAGCTGGGAAAGAAAATAATATTTATTACCAGTGAACAGTGGGCTTCACTTATCACAGTCAGGGGCCGAAAGGAAGTGTGACCCTGGGTCTTGGGGTCATATGTTAATCAATGTTCTAAAAAAAAAAGGAATTGGGGAAAGGAGGTTCCTAAAACACAGATTTTAAGACTATACATTTCTAGAAAGATCTACAAAACATGGCTGCCCATGATGGTTACTCCCTCAACCAATAATTTGACTGCGTGTTGCCAAGGATGACCTTCCTACCTCCACTTCCTGAGTTCTTTAGCATGCAGCACCATGCCGATTTTATGCAGTGCTGGGATGGGCAGCCTGGCAAGCCTCTCACCCTTCCAGGAGAGCCTTCCCCATAGTCTCAGCATTTTGTTCTGCATCCTTTGTACTGTGAAAGTCCCTCCCCAAACCACTCCCATGGCTCTCCCCTGGGAACAGGGGACGCTTGCTGTGGCCCTGTTGTTTGTGACTCTGTTACTCTCCATCTTCCTACCAGAGGCGGGATGGCCTCTTCATCGCCTACCCCAGGTGTGTGGCCACAGCTCCAGTGAGGACAGAATAAGTGCGTGGGACACCTGAAGCTCAGACTGCTGTGCCTTCAGCAAGTGCGGCCCCCACTGCTTGTGTCCCCACCGCACTCTCTCCCAGGGCAGCTGTCCCCTCTCCCTGCACTGCCCTTTACTCCTCCAGCTGTCTTTATCACAGTACCCGGCTGCCCACGGGCAGGCAGAAACCTGGCCACGGGTTTTCTGAGATTCTAGCTCTCACGCGTCAACTGCCCTTTATGCTCTGACTTCCATGTTCCTGCCTCTGCTCTGGCCTTCTGTTCACCTGCCTCTGCCCCTAATCACCCCTTTGCATCCTCTAGTAGGGCTCATACCCAGTCCCTGGAGCCCCTTCTATAAGCCTTTTAGCCTCCCCCTTCTTGCTGCTTGCTCCTCACTGCCCCCAGAGTCCTGCCCCCCTCTTCTCCAAGCTTTGTTAGAGTATCTCCATCGCCCACTCCTCTTTTGTTTCTGCAGCGTTCTCTACACTGTTTGCTCACTTAAAGAAATCTCTGTCTTTCACCTTAGCCATTCTGGCCTCTGCACAGAGTCCACAGCCTTGTTTCCTGTGAGTGCCAGATGCCTGAAGCCAGCCATGGCAACCACAGGCATGGGAGGGGGGCTCCATGTCTGTAGTTCAGCCGCTGCCTCAGCTTCCCCTCCTTGGGGAATGGGCAATAAGGAGCAGCTTGGAGCTCCCAGGAGACAAAGGAAGATTATTTCAGAGTCCCAGGTACTAAACCCCCAGAGACTATAAAGCTGGGCAGTCCCAAGGGACAACTGGGAACTTCAGATACAGGGAGCAACACTTCCTTGCCGTTAGTGACACTTGGAGCTGAGAACGGACAGAACACAGATGCCAGATATTAATGTCTGAATGAAGAACAGGCCCATGGAGAAGTGCTGGCCTCTGCTCACTGTTGTAAGATGTCCTTTATGGTCAGACTGCCTCCCAGGCCTTCCCCAACATGGATGTCTTAGCCTTTCCCTACCCTGGAACTGCTGCTGTCCTGAGTCACCATCACCACCAAGCATGCAGGGGGAGGGGGAGGAGTCCAGTCCTGACTCTTGTGAGAGCGGATGCAACTACTTCCAGAGATGGCCTCCCTTTCTCTGTGGGCTGTGGCATTTCCTCTGTTAAAGTCACACACAGCACAGAAGACGCAGCCATGCATGCAGGCCTAGCAGTCATTCAGCACTGGCTCTTCCCAGGGTCCTGCACTGACTCTGTGAGCCAGCGCTGCTTGGCCCTTCTTGAGGGCTTCTTAGGCAGGAGTCCTGACCATGGCAGTTTGGCAAAGGGTGGGGAAGGAACCCTGAGCTTTTAGCTCCCCATCCCCACAGATTCTGTCTCCATTAGCCCATAGTGTCCCAGCCAGCTAGGACCATGGCTGGGAAGAGCCTGCTCACATGTGGCTTTGTACACCAGTGACACAGCACAAAATGCCATCCTTGCTCATTGCCAGAGTGCCCAGTGTCCCATACTGCTCCCTGAGCAAATGAGAAGGGGTGCCAGGACATGACCTCTCCCCCAACGGAGGAGCAGGATGCAGCTAAGCCCAGAGAGTACAGCCCCACTTTGTCACATGCTTCTGAGTTCAGACACCATGCTTTGTGCCAGCCTTTCTTCCCAGCATCCTGCTGNTTCCCTCTCTTCTTTCATCTGCTACTATAGTCCCCAGAAGCAGGCCTCTGGTCCTTGCCCCACACAGCCCGTGGCTCTGGATGTCACCCAAATAAGCCATTCTCCATCCCTGTGTCTATATGTCATCTTAGTATCTTAGGTCATCTGGTGTTCCAGTCCGCTAAATGGCTCTCCTGAAGCCCAGAGGTGCCCACTCCTCATCTTATAGCCACTTCTACAGATGTCCACCCATGGTTTCAAGGGACTTCTTAGGAGCTTGCCAAGACAGAAGAGGGTCCCCAGGCTCTGTCATGATGATGATGCAAGAGCAGTTCCTGACAAGAGGATCCCAAGCAGGAATGTATACATTTAGAATCTCAGGAAGGTCCAGTCAGTTGCTCCACCCCCTGCGTGCTTTGCGTAAGTACTAGAATCCCTTCTCGGGAATTCTGTCCTTCAGTTCCTCCCAGGACTGGGGGCTGCTCCCATATTAGTGGGAAAAGACAGAAGCAAAGTCCATCCCGAGGAGCTGCACTTCCCACAAAGGAACCACAAGGTTCGTGTTCCAGTGCCTGTGGGACTCCTTCCCAAACCAAGGAGCTGACTTTGGGGGAACATATCTGAGGAGCGTTGGGGACCCAGGACAGTTCCAAAGGGTGTAACCTGTACTGTCCAGGCACTCACTGTGCCTTCATCAGGGAGGGGACAGGCACATGTAGTATGAATTCTAATTGCACTTAATAATAAAAACCTGGAGTCAGATATTGGAGGAAAGCTGAGAGATCAGAGAAGCAGAGCAGTCAGCCAGTAGAGAGACCTTCTACCTCTACCGAATCCTCAGACCAAAGGGGCGATCCTGTCCTCAGACTGCATCCTCAGACTACAACTCCCTTCACCAAACCTCAGACTGCATCCTAGCTCCTGTCTCCTCCCTCCTCATATTTCTCTCTCTGCACAGCCATATCCCTTCCAGTCTTCAGCCCCCTAGTGCTGGGATTAAAGGCATGGGACTCCCAAGTACTGGGATTAAAGGTGTGAACCACCACCGCCTGGCCTCCAGCGGCTTAGTTCGGCACTCTGATCTTCAGACAAGTTTTATTTAATAAAACACAAACAAAATATCACTACATTTCTCCTTTTCTGTCTAAAATAAAAAAGGTTATAACTAATATAAGAAAAACTATAAGTACAATGACTATATGTGATATATATAGGCTATAAGTACATCAACAATGTCTAGTCCATTTACATTTGACAAATTCAGAGAAAATACTCCATATCTGTCCTATGCTGGTGGGTTCAAAGTATTGTACCTAATTCACTTTCTATTTTAACCTGCATTACCAACTCAAAAGTATCTTTCTGTGTCTCTCAACCTTATATACTTTTCTTTTTCTAGTGAATTTATTTTCTGAGTCTGATAAACAAGGATAACTATAGCTATCTAGTTGTCAACTTCCTCAGAGACCCAAGAAGGAAATAATATTAACTGAGTAAGCCGGAAATTCAATCAAGCAACTTCCAAAAAAATATGGGGAATGAAAGAAACAACTGGCGACCTGGACAGTCAGCCAAGGTTCCTCTGCAACATTGGAGCATTCATCTTCAGCCTATAGGCCTAGAATATTCAACAGACTTTTCTATGAAGCAGGATTTTTGAAGGACTATTCCACCTTGTCTGGACAAGGTTTAATAGTCACTTTCTTTTGTGTCCTGCTTGTCCTATTTAGACTGTATACTGCCAGCAACCAAAGCAAGGGTACTTTCTTGCCCAGTGGTTTAATTTTGTCAGGAGAAAGTAAACTTCATGTGGAGTTTTTTTGATGTCTATCATCTTCTTCAAAGTAGATTGGTGCTGCCAGGAGCAGACATGTATCATTGTCATTAAAAAAAAAAAACTGTGGGGGGCTGGAGAGATGGCTCAGAGGTTAAGAGCACTGACTGCTCTTCCA
>LOEQ01000734.1:105728-122611 GCA_001685075.1 Bramus lutescens | reverse complement strand
AGGTGAGAGCAGGTGAAGGCAGGTGGGGAGGCAGGTGGGACAGGTGGGGGCAAGTGAGAAGGAAGGTGGGGGACAGGTGAGTAGGCAGGAGTGGGGCAAGTGAGCAGGCAGATGGGGACAGGTGTGGGCAGGTGATAAGGCAGGTGGGGCAGATGAGAAGGCAGGTGAGGGCAGGTGGGGAGACAAGCAGAGGTAGGTGAGGCAGTAGTAAGGAAGCAGTGAGGATGCTCCCATGTGTTGGTGCCTCCTGACAGCATTTCAGCTCAGAACTGTCTGTATTCTGGGGTGGGGTTCTGTCCACACTGACACTGGGAATACAGGGTCATTGAGTTCTCTGTTGCCCACTGTGGGGACAAGTGATCCAAGGCCTTATTCCTCTGAGCTTCCTCCTTTAAAGAAGAGTGCCAGCAGTAAGCACCCAGGTGGGCAGAGGTTTAGTGGACAGCTGTGAAGTGCCTCCTCTTCTCCACAGGCCAGTGCTCCCCTTCACCAGCTCTGTCCTCCTGGCACAGTGCTTCACAGCCTGTCTGCCCATGGACCCCTGGACTCCAGTCAGGTCAGCCTCACATCTTACTCCTGAGTCAGAGCCTTTCAATGTCTGTTAGACTAGAAGGCCAGGGTAGCAAGAAGAAGGCATGAGGAGGTCTTCCCTGTTAGTCCCAGCTGCAAATACCCTTCTATGTAAGGTGACAGTCATAAGCTCAGAGATTGGAAAAATTATTCTGTCTACAGAGCATGTCTGTGGGTCTGTAGAGGCATGGCAGGAATGTTTGGAGCACGCCTTGTCCTAGGGACGGCTCAGGTCCCATGAGAACCCAAGCCAGTAGCTACTCTGACCATCAGAGTGATTCTTGCTGGGTGTGGGGATGGAGACAGACAGTCATTCTGAAATCTACGAGTTATTCTCTAACATTCTCTTGTACCCCGAATGCTGGGTAGACCCAAAGAATCTATATTTCCCCAAGTTCCTTGGGCAATGCTATGCACACAAAGATCTTGTCATTGCTCTTCTGGATGGAAACAGCGGTTGGAGCTTGGGAGGTGGAATCTGTAGACCTGTCTCTCCACCCCTGCCTGGGGTTCCAGGAGCAGGAGAGTCTTCTGACTTTGCCCAAGGTTACTGTGCACCTGGTAGACCTGTAGTCGGGGTGGTGGTAGCAGCTGAAGGAAGGGAGTTCCTGGCTTAGGACAGGAGTACAGGACAGGAGAGGACGTGTGACCAGACAGTGAGACTATCTCCCGTAGTGTTCTTCAGGGGCCAACCTGACTCCTGCTCAGAACTGCTATGTCTCCTGCTCGGCTTGCTAATGTTAGACCAAAGGTACAGAGAAGAGAGCATCAGGCTGGGGACCAGAAGGGAGTCAAACACCCACTCATCATTAAATAGCTGGCAGCCCTAGGCAAGTCCCAGTCCCCCCTGGGCCCCCAGAAGACTCCCAGGAGTGATCCTGTGGGACTTCTCAGGTTCAGTGGTCAGACTGAGGGGACATTTTCTAGGCTAATTGAGCTTTGCCCCCAATTCCACCCTCTCTGAGAAAGAGACGCCTTATTATTCGATGATTAGAACGTGCTTTAAATAGTATCTCCAATCTCTTCCTCACCCATCAAGCATTGGCGGGGAGGGGTCTCCGTGGGGAAGAGGTTGCCCTGGGGAACAGGCTCCCAATCTACATCTGAGAAGAGGTGTCAGTAGAGGAGCTGGTCTCCCCACTGGGGATGGAACCTGCTTCCATTTAATTTCCACGTGGGGGCGATTCTCGGGCTGTGACAATTAAAAAGAAGAAAAACCCATTTGCATTTTTCCTGGGTGTAATGACCTTCCAAACCAACGTTCAGTCGTCTCATTTAAAACAGTGGCGTGCACGGTAACATGAATAATTCAACGGCCTGGAGTTCTCCCACGCACGGGGGTTAAAAACCTTATTTTTGACCTAGTTCCAAAGTTGAATCAGTTCATGTAATCTCATACCCACATGGTTTCCATTCTTTAAAGTATATTCTGTTTTACTCAAAGATCTCATATCCTAAGTAAACTGAGAGTCAAGGTTTAGAGACATAAATTGGTGAAGCAGAGACTTAATTTGTTTTACGTAACCCGAAGCCTTAAACTTAATTAATTTTCCGTTTGGGGCACAGAGGCGCCTACTGGTTCAATGTGATATGGTTATAACCAATGTACTAATAATATACAGACAATGAAAGGAATGGACAGGCCCCGGGTCCTGATCATCTCAGAGGAATCTCAAAGTGTGGCTCTGACTTGGGGCGGGGACTTGAGTGGTCAGAGTGAAGAGTCAGCAAGACAGGATTAAGGACTGGGGTTCCGATCAGGAAGCCTGACACACAGCAGGGTGGTCTTCTCCTTGCAGAAAGCCCATGTGTCCCACTCTCTATGAAGGACTATTTGTGTCACAGATCCTGGCCAGAGCTTAAAGTTGTCAAAGCAGAATTTCTGGGCTGGGGATGAAGAATTGTCTTTTAAATGTATTTCTCACACACTTCTTAGCCAGTCAGAATTGGTTTCCTGCTTAGCAACCATGTGTTAGAAAGCAGGGCTGCTGCAGACATTGCTGTGGTGACACATTGAAGAGAGAAGCCTAGTGGATGGATTGGGCATGACATGACTGACTCCACTTTGAAGCAGAGCATCTCTCATGACCTGCATGAGACCCTCATAATATGTGGCTGCATAAAACCCTCATAATATGCAGCTGCATGAGACCCTCATAAGATGTGGACTGTAAGCACTCCATCACGGAGGAAGGGGAGGATTAGAGATTTGTGGGATTCTTGAGAGGCCCTTCATGGTCCCTGGGACTCTACTTGCCATGATATAAGAGGTAGTGCATCTCAGAGCTGCCTTTGAATTACCTGCTCCTCTAAGTAGCCACAGTTAACTAATTAGTTCAGCAAGCCAGATTTGGATAGAGCATCAGTCAGGGTCCTCTAGAGGAACAGAACCGATGGAATGGGTATGTATTACGAGAGTGTTTCACTAGACTAACTGGCTTGCATGGTTGGCACTGAGTAGTTCAACAGTAGCTGTTTGAAAACCGGAGAAGGCAAGAACCCAGTAGATGCTCAGTCCACCAAGCTGGACACTTCAGCATCCTTACCTGATGCTGAAGGTCTGGAGGATTCCTGGAGAGCTGAAGAAGCCAGCATCTGATGACAACAGAAGATGGGAACAGCTGGAACAGAATGGATGCATTCACCAATAAGATGCAGAGGCAGAAAGGCAAACACCTCTGCTGCCCTAGAAGATGCTTCCTGATCTGGGGAAAGATCTTCCCTCTCCCTCAGCAAATCCTCCCTGGAAATACCTTCCAGATCTGCTCAGAAGTCAGTCTTAGTTGACTCTGGATCCGTTTGAACTGGCAATCAAGATTAACCATCACAGACAGAGTATTTCCTTTGGTTGGCCAATGCCTTCATTATCTGGAGGGAACTGACATTTCTCTTAGTCTCTCCAGGAAACATCTTGAGACAGAGGTGCATCCTTTTAATTCCAGGGCCACCAGTCTAGAGAGCTGTATTATCTATCATGCTCTGTTCTGAGGTGAATGTGGGGGAGGTGGAAGATATTTCATTAATGTGTGTGCTGGGTGGGGAGCTACCCAGTTCAGACAGTTCCTCAAGAAAAGAGCATTGCAGAGACTGATTCATTACCACAGAAAGACTTCTGTGCCCTGCACCATACCTATACCGAGCTTTTATCTTCCACCTTGTGTGGCTTGGGGCAGCTCCTGCCCTGAGGGTGTCTGGGTCCTCTTAGATGTCACATGACAAGTCGCATCATCAAGATTAAGGGGCGATTGGTGGTCGCATCGTTTGTGTGTTTTGATCAGTCGATCACAGCTAATGGTGTCTCCTTCATTACCTCTAAGTGGTGTGTTTCCATGTGCAATCAATGGGGAGAGCATGATAGTTACAGAGCACATCTTGTTCTGTCTCCCAAGAGAAGAATGAGTATCTACAAGTCCAAAGAAGATGCAGGCAAGACTAGTGGGATGTAACTAATGGAATGCAAGTTTGTCTGTCACTAGGGTCAGACCGGGCCAGAGATGGCTGAAATGGAACAACCAGTAGCAGGACCCACCAGCATTTCAGGTCACTGCTCCAATCCGGTTGTTCTAGAAGATGGAAAACAGACTGCAGAGCTGCAGGTGTCTTTGTGTTTCCCTTTCCCTTGCTCTCTGTGCTGGTTAGTTTTCGTCAACTTGACACAAGCTGGAGTCATCTGGGAAGAGAGAACCTGGGCTGAGAACACCCCTTCATCAGATTGGTCTGTGGGCTTATGGGCTTGTTTGTGGGGCATCTTCTTGATTAGTAATTGGTTTGGGAGGGCCTGCTCATGATGGTTCAGGAGTGTATAAAATTAATCAAGCATAGTGAACCATTAATAGCAGGCCAGTAAGCAGGGATTCTCTGTGGTCTCTGCTCCAGTTCCTGCCTCTAGGCTTCTGATTGAGGTCTTTGTGTCCTGGGGCCTTCCCTGCACACCTCAGGGGCATTTGCCCTGGACCCTGCTTAGAGGCAGTTTAGAAACCCTTCTTCCTGGTGGGTCTCACAGGAAGCTCACCCATCCCCATGCTGGGCTGCAAGGTCAAGGATATAAAGACCCGTTAGAGATTCAGAGTAGGGATCAAGAGAGGGCAGGGATGGCTGTGGCCTGAGCATGTATATGTATGTCTTGCTGACACACACACAAAGGACAGCCTTTGGAGCATGTGATGGATACCCATAGTTCCTACAACCCATGGCCTAGATTGAGGCTTGAAGGCCCTGTGTCACATAGACTTTCATCTCACCTCCTGGACAGCTGGACAGGATTCAGGAAGGTTGGCAGACTGCTGTGGTCAGAACCCTCCAGCCCTGGCATGCTAGCATGCTGAAGCTGTGCTGGCAGGAACAGGAAAGGGATGGAGGAAAAGTGTAGACACTTGCCTGCTAGCTCTGGCTAGAGGCCAGGCAACATCCTGAGTCATCAGTACAGTCCACTGAGGATGCAGGTCCCCAGTAAGTGATGGTCATGCTTCCTGGAGTTCCTCTAACTCACTTTCCTCTCTACAACCAGTTTGGGAACAGCTCTTTGATGACCTCTGCTCAGGCCAGTTGAACTACTTACCAGCAGACATGGTGACCTGGGAATACCCAAGCATGTTCTCTTCTCTGTTATCCCACAGAGCCCTTGATTCAGGACGGGCACCTACTATGCTGAGTTCAGTCATGTGTGCCACTTGCCCAGGGCACCTGTGGCTCTTGTGTAGACTCCTGACTCCTAGATTTCCTCCTGCACGTTGCCCCAATGCTCTGTACAGTCTCCCAACGGGCATTTCCTGAACACATCCTCTGGTCACCTCTTCAGATCAGCATCTGCTACTGCATTTTCAGATGAGGAGCCTGAGGTTCAGAATAGTGAGTCAAGGGGTTCTGAGCCACTTAGCTCATGGGAGGGGAGGCTGGGCTGTAAGCACCTGTCCGTACCTAGGTGCATCTTCTCTTCTGTAATGGAGCCCAGGGCAGCAGGGTTATCGTCTTCTATCTCACCAAAGACCCCTGAAAGCTTCTCCCAGTGAGCAACCCCTCACTGCAGAGTTCTGCAGGGATGCAGGGATGCAGGGATGGGGCCACTGATGACAGTCCACAGAGGTGCAGTTTGTGAAGCATTTGGGAAAGGTCTGCAGAGCTTGGCACTGACCAGGGTGGAGAGGCTGCTTGTTAGCAGGTGGCTTTGACCATATGGTCTCTGGGGCTCAAGGAGGCTGGGGCAATGCCTTTAACCTTAGCATCTTTCCACCCAGTGGTGCTGCAGATCATCACAGAGGCTGACACGTGCCCATTCTGACATCTTAATTTCCAGATGTCGAGCGTGCATCTTGGTTGAGAATTATAGATCAGAGGCCCCCAAGCACCCTCAGTACTAACACTGATAACTATGTCTGCCGAAATGAATTAAAACCAAGCACAGCAAATCCCCTGTGACATAAGATATGGCGAATGGGCCTGAGATGTAAAGAATGTCCCCAGGATGGCAGCACTTGGTTTTCAAACATTTTTCTTGTATGTCTCTCATCCAGCCCAAGAACGGCTCTGAGAAATCCTGCAGAAGGGCTCTGGCCTGCCCTTGTTATGGCCACTGTTCAGAGAAGTCTTACCTGTGAACAGAATGCTGGACCTGTTGCCTCACACATTCTTCATACTGGCTGTCTTCTGTTTCATTTCTTCCAGCGGGGGCCCCGATCACCTCTCACCGAGGTCTGTTTGTAGCGGAGTAATGCTGAGCTTCAGGGGGGCATGCAGTGTTTCCTCTAGAACGCTTGCCACTTTCTGAACAGTCTAGACAGGGGGACTGAACCCCAAGGTGGTTAAGGACTCAACGTGTGCTTTCTGATCATGTAGATGAATGTTTCAGCAAGGCATAGTGTTAGCAGGGGATGGGATAACATGGGAAAGCTTCACAGGAGCATCATGGGAGGCATGCATAGGGCTCTGAGTGGTTCTGTCTCTGTGGTCAGAACACAAACTGGACAAAGCTGCTGATGTCCTACGTGGGACTGCATTGTTTAAAAGGGATTTTGGACCTTCTGGGAACTCAGCATCTACCCCACTATACATGACATTCAGATGATTCAGAACTGTAGGTTCTGTGAGCCTGTGGTACGCAGCACTGTGCTGGAGTATGTGGGAGCCCCCACCGAAACCCACAGTGGAGCCCCTGAACCAGGTTCCACCTCCAAACAGGCAGCAACAGCACACAGTCAGATCACACCAGCAAGTGTGTGAGATAAGGAAAGATACCTTGATTTTGGTGGCAGCTTTGTGGATGTCATGGTGGTAAAGCTACGGCCATGGATGTCCGCTGAGTATTCACTGAGTACGATGTAAGGGATAGTTGTTCGTAGGCTGCTTCAGCCTAGTGACCACTCAGCTATAATCTCCAATTTACAAGGACACTGGTCGTTATTAGTGTTTAAGCTACTTGAGTTCACAACTGGTAAATGAAGTCTGCCCAGATCCTTCTAGTCCAGAGCTAGAATCTCAGTGTCCTATGCCTTCTGCACCCTTACCCTGTTTACTGCAGCCCTGGCCCCAAGCCAAACTGCTAGCTGCCTTGTGCAAGAGAGCAATGCTAGTTAGTGATTCACAAACTCCAAAACCTGCGTGTGTCCAGTGCTGGCTACACATGTGCTGTGGTTATTGAACTAGTGTGGCTAGGAGCATATGAGGATGGTGAATGTGTCATTTGTACCCCCGTTTCTCCATGTCTGTGGCCTATCGAATGTGACCTGAGGTTCCATGAGGTAGGTGTGGCAGCACACTGCGTCGGAGGGGATCCAACAGAGATTCCAGCGGGTGGGATAGGATGCTAGGAGAGGTGTTTCTAGAAGGCTGCATTTTCAAAGAGGACTCTGGGCCGTTGTCAGGAGTGGGACAAGTGGCTGATCAGAAGACCAAGAGCACCTGGGAGCAGCAGGAGGCTCCAAGGTGTGGGCTCAATGTTCCAATTACTGGAGTCTGAGGGCACCTTTGTCTTCTCCCTATAAGATGCCTTTGACCTGGTGCTGAGATGTGTCCTGTGTTTTTCAAGGTTCTCCAGCATCTCTCTATGTCTCTCTCTCTCTTTGTCTGTCTCTCTGTCTCTCTCTATGTCTCTCTGTCTCTGTCTCTTTGTGTGTGTGTGTGTGATATATTTATTATAAGGAATAGGCTCCTTGCAGAACAAGAAGCCCCACTCCTGTTCATCTCCAAGTTAAAGTCCAGAAACACTGGTGGGTCAGTTCCTGTCCAAGGAAGAAATGCTGAGGCATAGACCTCAGGGGCTGAGCTGAACTCAGGAGAAGAGCACTCAGGCAGACTGAATTCTCTTGCTCAAGCTTTATTGTTCTGTTCAGACCTCAGGTGACTGGAGAAGCCCTCCATGTGAGGTAGTACCATCTTCACTTGGGCTACTGGTTCCAACAATCTCTCAGGGAACTGCCCTCAACACTAAATACTGCTGAACCAGCTCCCTGGGCACCTTTGGTTCAGTCAAGTTTATACAGAAAAAGAGCTGTCATAAGCCCTCTGGGGCTGAGTGAGAAGGTATCACTGAAGTAAGGGGCCCAGCAGCAGGGCAAGGATGGCGGGTTTAAAGGCCATCTCCCTGGAGAAGTCCCTGAAGAGTGTAGAGAGCACTGGGGGGGGGGNNNNTTTACAGCAGCTATCAGCTGTGAATTTAGAGCAAGGGGCTTGGGTAAATTTTCAGTAGAATGGTAGAGTTGGGCAGCAGGCAGGAGAGGCAGGCTTGTCAAGTTCCCTGGCCTCACAGAGGTTCTGTGTAGGAGCCGTGCATGTGGCTGTTGTCTCAGAAGTTGAAGCTGAGCCTGTTCCACACTTGCTGAGATCTGCAGGGCTGCCTCAGTGAAGCAGAGAGGAACGTGTGCACCTTGGCTTGGAAACCAGAGGTGCTTTCCATCCTCTGAGATTTACTTCTTAAACCCTGCCTTGGCCCCCTTTCCTACAGCACAGCTGCTGGCTCCTCTGCTAATTCTCCCTTACACTTCCCATCTCCTCTCTTGGCTGCTGGGGGCTCCTTTCCTGTTCCCAGCCAGGAGGAGTTATGATAAATCCATCAGCTCTAACAACCTGGATTCAGGCCACTTCTCAGATGAGTGGCAAATCTGTCACAAAGTCCTTAGTGGTAAGCTGCAGTGAGTTTAAGGGTAAGCTCTGGATAGTTATTAAATTGGAGGCCTTACAAGAAGAAAGGTAGATTGTAAAAAAAAAAAAAGTGATAGAATCCCTTTAACAAATATCCCCTGTCCCGGTTTGCTGAGTTCTAGAGACCTGCTAAGACTCCTGAGGCAGTCAGCGCCATCCCCAGCTCAGTGTTATCCTGCTTGTTCAGGATAGCCTATTGTGCCTGAGAACTCTGGTCTCATCGCATCATACTTCAGTATTGCATTTAGTTCCTTGGCTGCTCCGGAGCTCAGAGCATTTGGGGGTGGGGTACATATATGTATGTAAATGTGTGTAGGCACCATACTATATGCATATGCACATATACATGCGTACCTTATGTATATACATCTGTGTGCATATGCATCCATAGCACAGAATGATTCTCATGTATGTGTGTGAATTCATGTACATGCTTGTGCATAGGTATGCCTTGGTTGGGAGCATTGAACAGATATGCACACTGGTATATTTGTGCATGTACAAGCATATATGCATGTATAAATATTTGTAAACATGTATATATGTGTTTGGGCTGTATACCTAGGTGCCTAAGAACACAGTCACCTTCTCCCTATGAAACGTAGAGGGAGATCCTCTCATGCAGATCTGATTAGTGCTAATGGGATCAGGAGGCACAGCTCTGTGTGTCCATATGAGAACTGGAGTCCTTCCACCCCTGCTTTACCCTTGCCTGGAGCCTGAGGCTTCCACCAAGCTGGGGACAGGCCAGTTGGCACCATGTGTGGATGGATTTCATATCCAGTGAGCAGGAGCCCTGCCTCAGGTTTAGTTCCACCTATAAGCCTTGCATACTGGTGGACAGGAAGCCCTGGGTCAGATGGTCCTAAGGCCTGGGAGAGCATTTCTACAGCCATCTGGTACACCCCTTCCCAACCAAGTGAGAAACAGGTCAGCAACAATCTCATAGCAGGTCTCAGCAGCTCAGGGCTCTGAAGAAGTTCCCCCTTCTACTGTGACTAGGGCCTCGTGCCTCACTGTAGTTTTGAAAACAGAGCCTTGGAATCCAGGCCTTCTTTATGCTCGCTGCAGGAATTAGAACTCTATCCCTGATTCATAGTGAGGCTAGGACGGGGACAGGAGACAGGGTTATGTCAGCCCTGCTAGGGAGCAGCTGAGGTGCTCCAGATGACCCTGCACAGAGCCCAAGGTCAAGGGGACCTGTCAGCACTTACTCAATGCCTGGAAGGTGTGTGGAGAAGAGGAAGCCCTGAGCAAAAAAGTAGATAAGTCCTGAGTCAAAGTGCATGGCCAAGGTCATTTCAATGACCCCAGTGCCTCAGACCCACAAAAGTAGCAAAGCCTTTCCAGGCCAGGCTCTGGCAGATGTTGACAACTTTCTCCTTGATGACTGCAGCCTGAGACTGCTATCTTACAGAGACCTCCTGCCCAGATTAGCTAGCCCTACCTGCTTGTTCAGTTGTATACAATAGACCTGCCTCCTTGGTTTAGATGTATAAAGTAAGTGCACGGTGTTTCCAGGTGGTTGCTGGTGTTTTCAACAGAGTTTACATGGCCAACCAGACCCCAACTTTTTTTTTGTATGTGTGTCTATTCTTTCTTCCTTGTTGCCTCAGTCAGGTTTCCAGGACTCAGCCATTCAGGGTGTGGCAGGAAGGGGCATCCAGTATAGGTGGGAAGAGGTAAGAACAGAATGTGCAATATGGCAGCTCTAACAAAGAGTGGAGCTGGCAGTGGGGCCAACAGTAGTGCAAGGAGAACATGATGATCTATGGTATTCTACCAAAGCCTCCTATCTACCAAGGAGGCAAGGCCTGGAAGGGCCTGCTGCAAGGCCACTGCACAGCCTGCTACACAGCCACACCTACGCCATCTTCTAGGACCTGCTGTTATCCCTGCTTTCCCTTGGGCCTTCTCTGATGGTCAGGCATCCTCAGGGCAGGCAGGGCTCTGTGTCAGCCAGAAGTTTAGCCTTCTCTGACTAGGCAAGCATAATGTACTATTAGCCTTCTTCCGGCTGGGGTCAGAGGCAGGTGGGTCTGGCTTTGAGGCTCTCCAACACTAGTTCCAGGCACAACTCAAGGAAAGATATTATCTGAGCAATTTCCTTTAAGGGGCCACGCGTAAGTAACTCCCTGGCTGGGTGTGGGGGCAGGAAGGGAAGACCTGTTCTACAGCTTAGGTGTTCTGCCACATCCCACCCTTTGAGAGTGGAGCTGATCCGACCCATCCTTTATGGAGGCCCTGTGCTTGTGGGGAGCCCTGGGAATCCTACAGGGAAGAGAGAGCTGGGTGTCTGCCTTGCATCCCTTGGGGATACCTGTGATGTACAAGGCTACCTGTGTACTTCTCCTAGTGGAGAAAGAGGCTAGATGGGGGAGCTGTGAGGAGATCAAAGAGTGGCCAGGGTTTAGCCACTAAGCCATCTTCTTCCTCTCAATCCCAGCTTCAAAGATTTGAGGTCAGTGACCAGTGCAGCAGAGTAAGTCTTAGAGACCATGAGGAGCCTTCAGGTTCCAAAGTCCTGGTTCTCCAAAGCTACCAAGAGCACCAGGCTTTTGGACTTGATATGGGATGGAGGAATTCTCCTCAGATAAGGCTGCTCCCAAGAAAGAATGCATGCACACCTTACACACTCTTCATACATACATACACATGCACACACACACTACATGCTATACACTTTGTTCTCACACACGGATATGATCACACAATAACCCTACATGTGTGCAGGGTCTTTCACACCTGCTGCGGTACAGACACACTGGCAGACTCCCATGTGCATTCCCACAAGCGCTTACCCTCACATCCACCCATGCCTTTCCAGGTCCCATCTCATACGCTAGCACAGAACTGCAGCCCACAGCTTTCAGCCGCTCTGGCCGCATTCCTTTCTTGATGGGTTCAGAGTAAGTGTTTGGAGTCAATCTGTTTTCCTATTTAGCTCTTGTGCTGGGGTGATTGGTCAGCACACATCCCCTGAGGTTTAGTGGACAGATGTCTTCTCTCTTGGTGTCTCAAGGAGGCGTCTGCAGGCCAGGAGGTAAGGCTGGTGGAGCGCAGCCTGGCTGAGTCCATCTCAGCCACTGAAGGGTCATCCACTGTGCCTGCTATGATGCTCTCATTGGGTAAAAGGAGGAGCATAGACTTGGCCACTGTCTCTCTTCTGAGGGTACCCTCTCAAGGCCATGCAGAGGTTGGAAGTTGTTTCTATTGTTTGATTTTTAGAAAATGATCTCACTACCTGATCCTTGCTAACCTGGAACTCACTATGTAGACCAGGCTGGCCTCAGACTCACAAAGATTTGCTCAACTTTGGGTGATCTTGATGATTAAATGATTAAATAATGTCTATGGATCATTTAGAAGGTAAACAAGTTAAAACTACCTATATTTGTAAATGAGATTCAATGTTATAAGTAAATATCACCAGCACCGCTGAGGTCTTGATGCCATCCCCTACTGGTCTTTTTTATAGAGTGGAATTTTCCACACAGGTGAGAGTCTTTGCGTTCAACTCTATCTGGTGTAAGCTGCCACTCCCAGTACCTCCTGAAGTGGCCTGTGTAGATGGTTTCAGGACTCCTGGGGACTTTGGGGAGGAAGAGTGAAGAAGTAGATGTAGCCCTTATCCTGGGGAGGCTCATCCACTTGGGAAGATGGGAGGAGCCCTTGCCTCAGGAGCCCAAAGGCAGAGGAGTCTGTAATGACCTAGGGAAAGTGTGCAAAGTGGGGCTGAGGGACAGCCACAATGCGGACCCCAGGGCTTCTCCTTTGGAGTGCTTCCTGACTGTCTAGCAAGTTTATGGCCGGCTGAGGACATAAAGGCTCAGAAGGTTCACACAGGACACTCAGGACATTGGAGGTTGGGTGTTATTCTACTTATGGTCTACCTTGCTTCCAGCCACTGGGTTGATTTTTTTGTTTTGTCTTTTTGGTTTTTTTTTGTTTGTTTTTTTGTTTGTTTGTTTGTTTTGAGACAGGGATGCTCTGTAACTTCAGAGCCTGTCCTGGAACTAGCTCTTGTAGACCAGGCTGTCCTCAAACTCACAGAGATCCACCTGCCTCTGCCTCTTGAGTGCTAGGATTAAAGGCATGCATAACCACTGCCCAGCTCAGCTGCTGGATCTTAAATGCCTCTTGCAACTGGGTGCCCAGGCAAGGGGAGCTGCACCCCACACTACTGAGCTGGGGTGGTGTCTGAGTTTTGCTTCTGTTGCTGTGCTGGTTGAGTTTTGTCAACTTTGACAAAAATGAGAGTCTCTTGGGAAAAGGGAACCTCAATTGAGTTATTGCCTCATTCAGATTGGCCTGTGGTCATATCTGTAGGACGTTTTCTTGATCACTGATTGATGTGAAAGGGTCCAGTCCACTGTGGGTGGTGCCAAACCTGATTATGTTGTCCTGAGTCGTATAAAAAAGCAAACTGAGTAAGTCATGGGGAGCAAGGCAGCAAACGGCATCCCTCTATGACCTCTGCATCGGTTCTTGCTTCCAGGTTCCTGGCCTTAACTTTCCTGGATGGTGGGCTGTAAAGGGTAAGAAAAAGTAAATTACTACCCTCCAAGTTGTTTGGGACAATGTTTTATCATAGCAGCAGCAAGCAAATTAAGTCCCTGTGATAAAAACTCTGCCAAAGTGACTGAGGAGAGAGCGGGTTTGTTTTCACTCACATTTCCAGGCTATAGTCCCTTATGACAGGGAAGACACAGCAGCAGGAGCATCAGACTGGGGCCCACATCCCATACAAAGTCAGAACAGAGAAAGAAACACATGCATGTTTAGTGCTCAGCTCACTGTTTCCACTCTAAGCCAATCCAGGGTCCTGAGCGTGGAAAGGTACCACCTATATTCAAGGTGGGTCTTCTCACCTCAGTTAACCCAACCAAGAAAATCCCTCACAGATATGCTCACAGCCCAATCCAATCCAGTAAACTCCTCCTGCAGACCCTTCCTAGTGATTCTACGTTGTCAAATTGGCAAAACTAACCATTGTGGGAAGGGACTGGAGAGTTGTTAAGAGTGCTTCTGCTCTTGCAGAGGACCAGAGCCCCCACACTGGGATCTCACAACCAGCTATAACTCCAGCCCCAGGCAATAGGATGCCCTCCCCTGACCACTGCAGGTACCCAGACAGACACACGTGTGTACACACAAATTGAACAAACAAGCCTAGTCATCATGGGTGTGGACTCCCAGAGTGGTCCGTCCAAGTCACCAGCCTGGGTCAGTGATAAGAAGACTGAGGGAGATGCTGGGTATGGGAAAATCCCACAAGCCACGACAAGGATTTTCTGAAGGTTTTGAACACAGATGAACAGCACAGTTTGGGGTATCTTTGAGTAGCTCTTAGTGGGGTGATCAGAGTGAAGACTCGGTCTGGATCTGGGACTTGGAATCAGTCTCATTCCAAACAAAGGGTACCAGGCCCTAGAAGCAAGCCCTGGACAAACAGGTGGGATCCTGGAAACCATTCATCTCATACAAGGGAAACACAGTTCTTCCCTAGGATGGCACAGTTGCCTTTGTGAATTCTGTGCTCTTCTCAAATGTCTGACCATTGCCATCTTGAGTACCTACAAGAGAAGATTTCAAACAATTGTCACTGGTGCAGCTAATAGACCACAGAGAAGATGGGAGAGCTGTGGCATGGTAGGCTGTAGTGTTGAGACCACGGGAAAGTCAAGAACTTCCAACCAAGTTGGAAAAGTCAAGAATTTTTTTTTAAAGCCAGATCTATATTTGGGTGTTCTGGCTGGTTTTATGTCCATTTGATACAAGCTAGAGTCATCTGAGAGGAAGAAACCTCAGTTGAGAAAAGGCCTCCCTAAGATTAGGCTGTAGGCAAGCCTATAGGGCATTTTCTTAATTAGAAATTGATGAGGTAAGGCCCAGCCCTTTGTGCATGAGAACATCCCTGGGCTGGTGATCCTGGGTCCTAGAAGAAAGCAGGCCCAGCAAGCCATGGAAAGCAAGCCAGTAAACAGGACTCCCCCATGGCCTCTGCATGAGCTCCTGCCTCTAGGCTTCTGCTCTGACTCCTGTCAATGGTGAACTCTGATACGGAGGAGTGAGTGAAATAAGCCCTTTCCTCCCCCAACTTATTTGGATCATGATGCTTCTTCACAGCAATAGTAACCCTAAGATGAGGGGTTAGGACATTTTTCTTTTGGGGGAATTCTTATTTGTTATTCTGTTTTAAAAGTTATTCTTCCCATTTTTCCCTTGAAAACAATGAAAAAGACCATTTTGTGAAGAACAGAAGCAGCGTGATGGACCTGACAAATTCTCCGGCCCAGGAGCACTGGGTGTCTCTTAGCAGAGCCAGGCAACACTCCAGCTGCATCTGCTCTAGCTCCCATTAGGAAGAGGGGCAGGCAGGAGGAACCAGAACACAGGAGTGCAAGACCCAAGACCACAGCACGATCCGTGAGTGCACCAGGCTGGCACCAGGAAAGTGTGGACATAGAACTTCAGAACAACCTTAAACTCCTCAGTTGAGCAAAGACAGAGTAGGTAGTTGCTCGAAGCTGATTCCTAGTTCTTCACAGTCAAGTCATTTGGGCCTGCTTTCTCAACTGCTCCTCAGGAACCTGGAAGCTACCTCACTGTACTTGTCCTTGGGGGAGAAGGACAGAAAGGATGACCAGCCTTCCCAAGTGTGCAGACACCCACAGGAGTCTTTGTCTCTGGAAAGTCACTACCTTTACAGACAGGGACCTGATCCTCAGACTCCAGAGACTTAGAGAGTGCCAGGTGCTATCTTGGATCTCCTGATCTTCCCACCTTAAAGCTCTCTGGATTCTGCACAAGCCAGGTGTCCCCAAACCCATAGAGGCCTGTGTCGGCAGCCATTTACAGATCTCAGTGGCTGTATGAAGTTATGTGCTTGGAAGCTGACAGCAGCCTCCGGGCTGGCCTTTTTGATCCTCTTGACTGCCGACATCTTCAAAACACAGTGCTTCCCCAGCTCTCTGCTCCCTGGTTGGTGGTGGCAGGTCTCCTTTGGAATGTGGCAGGCAGTAAGTGCAAACATGGCACACAAAGAGATTGGCTGAGTTGTGTGTGTGTGTGTGTGTGTCGCAAACCCCTGAGCTGAGCCTATCTGACCTTGGCCAAGGAATTAGGGACCAAATACCTCTCCTGGGACCTGTTCCCTATCTGCTTCCTCTCATTCTCCTGGGCCTCTCCAGGGACCAATGAAGATGCTCCCGGGACACCTATTGGGGGCTGTGAGGTAGTAGCTCCCGTGGGAGCCAGAAAGCCATTGTTCCAGTTGAAAACTGGGAGCCGGTGTTCACTAACTGGGCAAGACACTTAAGGACTGCTGTCCATCCTGTGACCTCATGGTCTCAGAGGACAGCCATGGTTGTGTCTACAGTAAGGCATGAACAAGGAGGTGCCCCAGGAGGCCAGGAGCTTATTCTTGCTGAGCTGCCTCCTACAGAGGTAAGGAAGAGAGTCCTGTAGGGAAGCAAGACAGTGGTGAGAGGAACGGGAAAACAGGAGGGAGATAGCATCTTGGTCCATGAGGCAGGACATGGGGATATGAGCAGCTAACTGGTGTCTCCCCAAAACTGCCTGCAGTGGATGATACCAGGATTCTCTGGAAGTGAATATGACCTACTATGAAGGATTGGCTCACACAGCTATAGAGGCTGAGAAGGCTTTCTCTCTTTCCTGTCCAGCAAGCTGGAACCTTAGACAGCCTTGTGGAGGAGCTGAAAGTTCTTAGAGCATCAAGGTTAATGGTCTCCATCTGAGTCTGGAGGCCAGACATCTAGGAGCACCTGAGTAGCAGACGGTCCATGACCCAGCCCATCAGTCAGGCTGAGAATGAATGGAATCTTCCCCTGTCTTTCCGTTCTTTCTAGCTATCACACTCTGAGCATGCCCACTGTTGGGTCTTGGACCCTGTGGTCCTCTCTCCAGGGGGTGTGGTGGAGAACACTGATGGGGGAGTTTGTTCTGGGGTGCATGTAAGATGAGACACAGGAGACATTCTCGCCCGGAGTCGCCGTGGTTTCCTGCTTCAACAGTGCTTGAACGGAACCCGGCGCCGCCACCACCATGACCACCACCCCACTGCCATGACCATGGCGTCTCCCTTGCAAGTGTGCCAGAATTACCACCAGGACTCGGAGGCTGCCATCAACCGCCAGATCAACCTGGAACTGTAT
>LOEQ01000734.1:83600-94433 GCA_001685075.1 Bramus lutescens | reverse complement strand
TGGCTACTGCTGGGGTCACAAGTGTGCAGCTGATGAGGACAGGAGAAGGAGCAGGACTTCTACTGTCTTACAGTGAGTCACACGGGCACAGCAAGCATTGGAAACAGATGGGCAGATAGGTCCCTTCTACAGAGGGCCGTCCTACCCCTCTCCTGCCCTGAGAAAGGCTATGCTCTCCTCCCTTCCTGGAACTCCCACCTGGCTAGCAAACCTCATTACATCATGACATCTTCTACCCCTTTTCCCATCCTCTCTCCTACCTTCCTGAGCTTGGTTTTGCCTTCCTAAGCAGAATAAAAGCTTCAGGCAGGCCTCATTAACACAAGTGTGGATCAGTAGAATCAGTAAGTTGGGGTGCAAAGAGCAGATAGTGGACAAATCACTGCACCCCAATTCCTTCTTCTGTAGGAGGGGGTGTGAAGTGTAGAGTTGAGTCTCATTCCATCACAGAACCGCACAGCGCCCCTCCCTCTGCACCTCCACACCCCCCTGCCCTATGATGCAATGCTTCACTGGACCCCAGTTCTCCCTTTACTGTGGAGAACTGGCCCATACTTTTTACTTCTATCTTAATCTACGTTATAGTTCAAATAAACTCCACCTCACATGCTCTCACCCAGTGGCCTCTCAGCCCGAGGAGCCTCCGACTAAAAGACTTTGCCTCCTCTGAGCTGAATCTGTGGCGAGGATGCATTGTTCAGGCTCAAGGGGACAGGATGAAGCTGAGCAGACAGATTAAACAGAATCTAACTGACCCTCTGGCCACAGCAGCAGCAGCCCACAGAAAGCCCATGCTGCTGGATGCATAGCTTCTTCTTCAGACAATAACGTACTTCAGACCAAATGCTTAGAGCTAAAAAGCTCTTAAAGAAGCTGGTTTAAACTTATTTGACAGGCTAGGGCCCACATAGTCCTCCTCCTGGTCCAGCTCCATGGATGGAAGGCTGTATGTGGCCTCCGTAGGGCTCTTCACTTTTGGATGAACAGTAAACCTCTTGTGTTGCTATTTCTCAGAAGAGAAGTATTCCTTCCTACAAGGAGGAAGGACCATATAAGACTCAATAAGGAAAGGAATCTTACCAGGCTCAGAAAATGAGCACAACTCAAAAGTTTCAGGAAGTTTTTGAAACTTACAGAATTAACAAGGTCCCTTCACTGAAAAGCCTTGTAACAATCACCAGGGAGAGGAGTGTCTTCTCGAGTGTGTGGAGCTGCCTGCAAGTCTTCCAAGGAGTCCAAGGATAAAGCTTCCTTGAGTCACTGTGCTTCCATGGGCTCTCCAGTGATAAGGCAAAACCAGGCTCATTTTCCCTACAGTTCCATCATTCTCTGTTTGGATGAGTCCTGACCATGAAGATTCAGGAAGGAGAAGAAATAGCAACCATGTCCACAGAGGCCATGAAAGTTCAGTCAAGTCTTTGGGAAGCAAAGTCGCCCTGCCCTGAGATCTGTGCATCAGCACGCTGCCCACAAACGGAGGTCCTTCTTTGTGACTTGGGACACCAAGGCAGCATCTGGACCCTAGCACACACCCAATGGAACATTGAGTGCTCTGGCCTGGAGTTCGTCTGTCTGGGACTTTATCTTCATCTTTTCCTTATATGTTACAGCCAGACTGCTCACCTCTGGAGGGTAGAAAAGGGTTTCTGAATTCATATTTCCCTATGTCAAATCTCTATGAAGCGCAACTCCCAGGCAAAAGGCTTAATTCACTGGGGAGTCCTGCATGATTGGGAGGAGACGTGGCCAGGGATGCCTTACTGTCTGCCAGGTAACTGTCTGCTAGGGAAAGCATAAACAAGAGACATGCCTCCAGATCTTCAGGTTGGCAGGATGGACATGGAGCCTTGTGGAAGATAAGGTTGATTCGTGGTGCCTTCAGACTAGCTGTAAGGAAGCCAGAGGTGTTTGAGTTCCAATCCTGGACCTAGAAAGAGGGAGGAGCAGCAGGGGGAACATCCTCCTGGGCCTCCCAGAAGAGGGGAGGGGACTGGCTTCACACCTTAGCAAGTGAGCAGGCTCAAGACAGGAGGAAGCCCTGTGTCCATGGCTTTTGAACACTTAAAAACAACAGAGACCCTAGAGGAGGAGAAGGGACTTATAAAGGTTCTCTTTGACCTGTCCTCAGGTGTCACCAGGGTGACGCGAGGCTCACAGATGCTTCCACCTTAGAGATTTGAGGGAAGCTGGTTGCCAGGTCTTCCTGGCAGTGAGTGGACTAGCCTGTTGGGGAAGACTACAGGTGGTGGTGGCTCCTCAGCTGGGTCATCAAGTCTCAACCAAAGAGTCATGAAGGCCACAAGTTAGTTGACCTCTTGTGTGGTATAAAGCCACTAGGCAGCTTGGAGCTAGGGATTGCATAGGGTAGAAAACAGTTTTGCTGCAGAGGAAGGAAGTCAACTGACCTAACAAGCCATGTGACCTGCTAAGGACAACTGAGGCCGAGCTGCTTTTCAGAGCACACGTTCCTCAGGAGCAGGAGGGAAAGGGAGCATCCAGCAAGTGTTAACTTTGTACCCTGGCTGCAAATAGATACCCGTGGGGGAAATCTGTGGGAGACCCTATGGGATTGGGGTCTGTGAGCTCCCAGAGCCACAAGAGAAGGCATTTTTTTTTCACCCAGTCTGTGGTGCTTTGCCCCAGCAACTCTAGAAGTCAGATGGTCACTTTTCTGGGCGGCAGAGCTGGGCATGGGGGAGTCCTGGGAGGGTAACCGTGCCCCTCCTATAACAATTCTTGTCTGAGGGAGGGAAAGCAGGAAAGGGGCAGGGTAAGACATACCTGGATTTCCTTCCTCTTGGACTCCCATCCTTACTGTGCCCCAGCCTTGGCAAGGAGTAGGTGAGTCTCCAGTGTGGGAGGTATCCTGGATTGACAGCAGTCAGCTGGAGCAGCCCCTGTCAGAGTTTAAGCAACTTCCCAGTCTTAGATGGAAGGCCTTGACCCTGTCTAAAGGGGAGGGACATGAGACAAATGCATTTACATTTTTCTTTCTTTTTTGAAACAGGACTTTAACCACCTTAGGCTGGCTTTGAACTTGCTGTGTAGCTGAGGATGACTTTGAATTTCTAATCCTCCTGCTTCCAACTCCTAAACTCTGGGAGTACAGGCATGTATCACCACACCTAGTTCATGCAGTGCTGAACCCAGGCCTTTGTGCATGCGAGGTAGGTGAGCAGTCTACCAGCCGAGCTACATCCTTGGTCCTGCATCTTTATGTCTTCACCAGGCTTGAAAAGTGAGGTTGAGTTGGGCCAGGCTAGGGCTTGGGGGCCTCTCAGGGTGTCTACTCCTGCCTCCCATCCATCCCCAGTCCTGTTTAACTCGTAGAAATGCTTTGTTATATTTCGGCTTCCTTTAGTCATTTAAGAATTTAAGTTCCTACCTCCCTATATGAGGTCATCTTTTATATTTTCTGTCTTCATGTGAAGTGGCACTGAATGAAGTGAGATGCCTGTATACAGGGACCCCACGCCCTCCTGGCGGAGTCGATACAAATTTATATCAGAGAAGTATGAACAAAAGAAAAAAATTGTCCAGGCTGAAGAAATTCACAATGCAGACTAACTCAACCAGCTTCCTTTGGGACGAATTAGTTGAGGGCTGAAAATCAGAGAAAGCAGCTCGAGGTCATATCTGTCCTAGCCCTGCTCTCCCACCAACCTCTTCCGGAAGGTGTGAAGAAGTAGACAAACTCAGGGAAGCTGCCTTTCCTCCCTGCTTCTAGCTCTAAACCTGTGCAAAAGAAAGCGCAGCCAGCCTCAGCTCTGGAGCCCAAAACCTTGTCTCTTTCCCACGTGTGCGCGGTGAGAATCCCTGAGATGGAAATAGCAGCCCCCCCAACCCCGCAAGATTTAGCCAGCTAGCTGGTCTTGCCAAGTCAACGAGCTCCAGGTTCAGTGAGTAACCCTGTCTCTAAATAAATAATACAAGAAGATATCTAATTTTGAGCTCTGGCTCCAACCCCCACTCTTCCCCCAACCCTAACCCCCCCACACATACCCTAACAGACACTCAAAATCCTGGTCAGCTTCCAGGGAAACCTCAGTCTCCTCTTCTTATAGGGAACCCCAAACTACCAAGGCTCAGAGGTGATTGAGAGGAGAAAGTTTCTCCCTACCTCCCCCGCCAGACTTGAGTCTTGACTCTTGACTTTGGAGTGGGAGGGGAGAAATAGCCAACTTCTACTTCCCCATTGCTAGGGTCCTCTAGAGCTTTCGCGCAGCCTCCATCTTGTTCCCCCTTTCCTTGCTGCCTGCTTACAAGGTGTGGTGCCCAAGGCCTAGGCAGAGAGGCCTCTGATGCCTGCAGCGGGACCCCAGCACCTTACACATGCACGGCCCACACTTTGCACACTGTCGGGACCCTGCTCTTACCATTCAGCTGAGAGTTCATGTCTCTCTACAAGGGATGTACAGGACCGATGCCTTGTGGAAGAGGGGACCTACCTGTACAGGGCAGAGTTTATGGAGAGACCCAGCCCCCAGATACTCACCACACGGGACCCACACTCCGGAGTTCCAATAAGGTCCATGGAAACCCAAAACAGGTTCCCTTGAGAACCCGTGAGGAAGTCGCCCTTCAACCAACTTGTCGCTACACAGGCACCCTGACACCCACCCGTGCACACACAGATAAGCTGATGGCTCCTATGTGTGGTCCTCATAGGCCCCAGGGCTCACCCTCCCCAGGTGCCCAGTACACCCAGGACCTACCGCCTAGGGTGTCAGGAGGCGGGGGAGGAGTCGGAAACTGGAGGAGAGAGTCCTGAGGCCGAAGGCTGGGGCTGCAGAGCAAAGTCACCGCAAAGGCACATATTGCCCGTTTTGAAGGGACTGAGGGTACGGACCTAAGAGGACACACTGGAGCCTCAAAGCTCCGAAACAGGTGCCTACTAAGACTGGGTGAACGAAAGCGGGCCGGGCAGCCTTTCCCTGCCCACACCCCTGCGCCATGGCTCCAGCTCTGCGGCCTTCTCACCCCTTCCCAGCGCAGCGCCACTGTACGCGCGGGGCTTAGCCCAGGTCCCCTTGGAGAGGAAGATAGAGGTTGGCTTTTGTCTGATCAGGTCACACGGAGCCGTTTTGTGGGATAAAGGCTTAACGCTCCGTGAACACGCAGAAAAAGCTGGCGCTGGCCCTCTGACAATCCCATTGTCTCAGGCCTGAGCCCGGAGATTTGGTCTGAAAGCGCCAAGTTCATGACATTTCAAAGAGAAACGATACTGGGAGGAGGTGGGAAGGGGGGCAATGTAGCGAAGAAATAAAACCCTAAAATATAAAGGTAGCAATATTTGGCTTCTTCCCCGCTATGCGCCTCACCCCACCCAGCTCAGAACAAATTTCCTTTTCTAGATTTATCTGGAAACGAGGGGCCAGCCTGAAACCCGGATCAGTCCCGGGGGCTGCGGTTTGGAAGGCGTAGGTGTGAAAATATGCCCACATAAGCCGTGTGCGAGCTTCCTGGACTGCCGCAGACATTAGCACAAGCTCCCATTGTCTGAGCTGCCCCCGAAGGATGACACTACAAATTTGCCAGGACCTGAGGTGTCAAAAAGAGTTTAACGACCTGGATTGTTATTGTTTTCTTTCATTTCTTCTTATTATTACCATATCCTTTTTTTAAGCACTGCTATTTTCTGAGCCAGGGATTTTTTTTTTTGGTATTTAATTTGTTTAATATGCCTTTGTAAAAGCAAATAATTCGGTAGGGAAAGCGAAGTCGTCAGGAAATTGAATGTGTTTTGTCTCCAGCCAAGTTTCCCTTGAGTGATTTCGTTTGCTTTCTGTCTCGCACAGCCGCCTCTGCACTGGGACCTCCAGGCCCGCCAGGCAGGAAAACAGCCCAGCGAACGTCTCTCACACTTTAGGGGGTCAACACCCTCAGCCTAACTACCTAGGCAAACCACCTCTGGAAGAAGAAAAAAAAAACGTGGCCATGCAGACTCGTTGTAGTGCGAGAAGAAAATAGGATTAGGCCAAAGTATGAGCAAGGTAAGTCGGATTACCAGCAAGGTTCGCTGGGCTCTGGCTTTCTTTTGTGATTTTAATTGTATAAAGGTATCTGCTTCCCCTCTCCGGTTTTATTAAAGAGGCTGTTTGTTTGTGCCCAAGAGGTAAATGACGAGCCCGAAGGCTGTGCGGGATTGGAGACTATAACCTTGCAAAATGACATCTCGCCCTGTAACGTGTGACACGCACGGGCAGATAAAGGAAGTGCGCCAAGCGCGGCCTTTGTTAACGCTTTTTGCCCCCTGGCGTCCCTTTGATGGAAGGACACCCCACTCCCGCTGCTGAAGTGTCTGCCGATGCGGACACCTTCCCCACAGGCAACCGCAGCGAGGACTACAAATCGATTCATTTTTTAAAATATCCAGGAAGAGAAGGGTGTTTAAAAACTTATGAGCAGGGATCACAGATCATCAAACACCGAGAGAGAAGATTGGCAAAAAAAAAAAAACCTGCCCCGTTTATTATTTTAAAATCAAGTCTGTTGCTTTCTGCCACATGTAAATTTAGTCTGGGTTTGTTAATCAGGCTCTTGTGTGTGTTAGAAATTAATACAATGTCTTTGGGGTGAGGCAAGAGAGAATTTATAATCGTTTAAGTTTGCAATTAACTTTGGGGGCAGAGGGCTGGAGCTAGCTCCCTGAGTAGCCAAGGACGGTTCAGGAAGCATTTGGAAGCTATCAAGTCTGTCTGTGGCTTTCTGAAGGTTCTTTCTAGGCAGAAAGCTAGAGGGACAGAATCCAATCCAAAACTGGAGGGGTTTGCTGGTCTGGTTGGGAATGGAATGTGGGTCTGGGCAAAATTCAGCGCCACAGGAGAAGAAAGTGCAGGCTGATCTACATTTGCCCTTTGGAGGGTCTGCTGAAAATGGGGAAGGCCAGGATAATTCCCTTTTAGGCTTCACACTCAGAATGTCTCTTTCTATAAATGGAGACTGGTTACCTCTNNNCCAAGACTTTCTGACTCCTGGGGAAGCTGTAGCAGACAGCTCCCAGACAGTCTGGTCTCCTTGCTACAGAGGCACAAGTTTGTTTGAACTGAGAGTGTCTTTGCCTGTGTTTCTTCTCTTTGCTGTCCAGCAGTCTGTACCAGAAAATCTGCAAATTCCTAGATGGGAGAATTTCTGGGGCTTTTTTTTTTGGGAGGGGGGTGACTTCGGAAGAGTGTTGCTAACAGTTTTATTAATCTGGCAGACAAAACAGAGATGGGGCTTTGTTTGTCTTTCCACTTCCTTCTTTTCCATATTTAATATAGATATGCACACATGTAAGAAGTAATGGGCTCTGCAAAGCCAAACCTTGCTGATGCCATGTTTTAATGGTGTAGCTTGCAAATTCATGCTTGGGTGCCTCTTTCAAAAAGGAATCGATAATTTAGTTCACTGCTAAGGCTCAGAGTCTGTTATCTTCTCCGAAGTGGGATGGGAACACAACTTCTTTGGTGGAAACACTACTCTGGTTACTTAGTAGAGAATCACTTAAAAGTAGCTTGTTTCCGGAGGACTCCTGAAAGGCCTGTCCTTTATGTCTCTTCCTAATCTTTAAGCTATGAAGGTGGGGGGTGCTGGGGGGAGTCATCTCCTGAAGGCTCCTTATCCTCAGCTGCTAGGCCTGAGGAGTTGGACCAGGAGAGGGTGGACAGTAGGAAGTACTTGGATAGCTCCTCTCATCTGAACTTGAACTTTCTCCCCTGCCTTACTGGTCTTGGAACTTGATGTGTGTGTGTGTGTGTGTGTGTGTGTGTGTGTGTGTGTGTGTGTATGGAGGGAGGGAGCAGGCCAGAGAATATGGATAGGCTGTCTTGGTAAAACAGAAAGAATAGCCAGCAGCTCTGAGGAGGATGCCAAGTGCTTGAAACTAGCTACACATGTGGTATCAGATGTGCCTTGGCTTGGTCCTGGATATCCAGGACACCTTGTCAATGTTAGAGGAATCTCCCCATTGGTGGCACTTTATCCTCATGACTAACAGTGCTCTTTTAGCTAGAAGACAGGCAAAGGTGAGCCAGCCTCTGAAGCCAAAGAAGAAACACCAAAGGCAGGATTACAGGAACAGAATTAGATGCTATGGGACCATCACTCACCCCTCTGCACTGGGGAGGCTGAGAGAGAGGGGCAATGGTGATTTTTCTGTAGTAAATCCATGGGAAGTAGGAGTTGCCAGATCCTGCCTTTCCTCCCCTAACTCACAGATACTGTTAACAACAGGCCTGCCGGATTTGTGCTTATATCTGATTGGAGACTAGCAGCTTCTGCTTCCGTAGTCATGGCACAAGTACCTCAAATTTGAAAGATCTATGGAGGTTCAGGTTCTGGACTCAGCTCAGGATGCAATTGCAGGAACCTGGCTGGATGAGAAGCCTGGCAGCTGAGGGCTACTGCCAGGGGAGCGCAAAGACACAGGGTTGAGGCTTCCTGGAACCCCATTTCCTTGGTCAGTCTTGAGCCTCAGGCCCCTGGCTCTAGAGACTTTGCAGACTTTTTTTTTCCATTTGGGAAAGAGAAGTATCAGAGATGCTAACTGTGTATTGGCAAAGTCTGAGAAAAATACTGGAGATACTTGGCAAGAATTTAGCCCCAGAGCCAAGGAGTTCAACAAAGCCCAATTTGAGGGAATCTAGTCGGATGTGTATCTGGTGCTAGAGTGGCCCCTATAAAAGATCATCTTTTATAACCTTAAACAGTGGTTGGACCCTGATGGGTTCCAATTCCTGCTTCCAACTGCTCAGGGGAAACTGTTGGTTAGCTGGAGAGCCCCAAATAAAAGAATAGACCTAGGAAGCTTTGTCAGTCCACCATGTTTGGGGTGAGCTGGGGAGAAGCCCGAGTCTGCTGTAAAAGCTGGGTTACAAGAAGAGAACAAAACGAAAGCTATAAATAGGTTTGTAGGTATACATGTTTATTTAATTTTTAACTGCTCTAAATATAGTTTTATTAGCTGTATCAAGCCCCTGAATTGAGCAGTGCCCAAAAGCTGTCTCTTGGCCAAGTTCAAACATGTCAGCTCCCTCTGTGGGCACTCCCTATGAATTTTATTCACTCTTCAGTTTATTCAAACTTGTTTTTGAACCATAGGAAGGGAGTTTTATTTGGCTAGTAAAGATTGTGTTTAGTTCATTGAGTATGCATTGCCAAAGTTTAGCAGTCAATGCCCACCTGAATTCCAAATTGGGAGGTTAAATATTTGTTTTTAATTTTCTGGCTCAAAAATGTTAACGAACAGAAAGGGATTCTTTCTGCTTGAGTGAGGCTCCTAGAAGTGTGGTTGTTGTGAGCACCTGCCTCAGAGACAGGGTTCCCTTCCTGCCCTGAAACACTGTTCTTGGAAACTTAACCCCCAGGATAAATGTCAATATGTGTAAATAAACAAGTACTAGCCTTTGAATAAGGACGCAGCATCCACGTCCGAGTAGCTTGAGTAGAAGCAAAGTTAGCTAAAAAGAATGCCTTACAGAAAATATTGGCACCACAGACCCCTTAACGGTTGTCCTTTACAAGATGCAATTGTGTGAGGAACTTCAAGGTATAATTTGCAAACCGTTTTCATTTTGTTGTATTAACATATTTAAACGGACCTTTAAAAACAAGCAAATTGCTCTTTTCTGCACCGATTTCAATTAAACTATGAGAATGCAATACGAGCATGGTGAACAGCATCTCTGGCATGCGCCACCTGATCAGGGACCAGAGAAAATGCTTTCTGTAAAGAGGTACATTTTAGACAAACCAAACTGCAAATAGTTTGAAATGTGCTGCTCAAGCCAAGTCCATCTTGTGATGGACTGTTGACCAATCTGACCAGAACCCATGGAGTGACTGCCAGCAGTCTCCAACCTAGAACTTGGACAGGCAAGATCTCAACGACCATGACAACCAAGTCCATAACTGGGTTTTCGCTAAAATGGCAGCTTTTCTTCTCCATCTTATCCTCTCTCAGAGAAAGCAAAGATAGAGGGGTGGGGTAGGGCTGCCAGTGTGATTCAGACCTATGGCATCTTTCAGGATCGGCCAAAGGTAAGCCTGTTCTCTGTTCCTTGTAGAGACATAGAAAGGAACACACACACACACACACACACACACACACACACGTTATGAACCGCTGGATGTATGCACCTTTCAGATAGTACCCATTGCTCCCCCTCAGAAGCTCATATATCTCTCCAGACCCCCAGAAGTTCACCCTATGTGGGTGCCTGCATAGCATGTGTGTGAGTGTGTGTGTGTGTGTGTGTGTGTAAGCTGAAACAATAACTATATACAACCAGAGCAATACAGGCTTTGGTGGGTCAAACAACCATTCCATTTGGCCAAGCAGCATAATCCCAAAGGAGAGGAGCATCTCCTGATGCAGGGATAGAGTGTTGGCAGGTCATTCCTTCCCACAGACTCAGGGCTGTGACCGACCACGAAGCAATTCTTTCAGCTATGTTAATGTGGAGAAAACACTATTAGAAATTTATCTGTCTAATCAGGGCTCAGGGCTCAGAGAGCCGGCTTTCGCTTTCCAGCTAAGGCTGCCTGCCCTCTCTGGATATTACATTTGTTGGACCGCTTGAAATCCCCCCTTTGAGGGCTCCTGGCAAGCCCTTCATGTGCCCAACCTTGCCTACTGGAGCCCCACGGGGCCACTGGCAAGACATAAAGGGATGTGGGAGGTGTTTTTCTTTTTAATTTTACTTGACCTTTTCTGTTAACAACAGCGGGGCTGGCAGGCTGATCTTCCGAATCACCCGCTCCACCTGTGCGCTCATCCCAGACACTACAAGGCCTCTGGTGTGTATGTGAGTGTGTGTGTGTGTGTGTGTGTGTGTGTGTGTGTGTGTGTGT
>LOEQ01000734.1:66909-83219 GCA_001685075.1 Bramus lutescens | reverse complement strand
AGTCCCTGAGCAGCTAGCAGCTCGGCTGCGGGGACTCCAGCCTGCAGTTCCCGGTTCTCTCCAGGTTCCCTTCTTCGCCCTTCCCGCCTATCACCCTCTCCCAGGTTCCACACTTTCCTGAGGCTGCATTTCAATTAAACTCACTGGGACGGCGGCTCGAAGCAGGCGCCAGGGAAGAGAAACGCGGCGCCGGCGACATCGAGCCTACACGCCCTAGCTCACGCTCCTAAGCTGCCTCCTACCCGCGCGCGGGAATGGTCTTTGCCTGCGCAAGTTGCTGAAAGGGTCCGCAGCCTCTTCCATGGCTTACAGGCTCACATGGAGATAGATACTGGGCTGTCCGCACCATCCTCCAAAACCCACCTCCATGACCACAAGGGTCAACTTGGCTAGCGGGAAGCTGGGGGCCCAGGAATGGGAAGAAGGGACATCTCAGTTCCAAGATAACCTCCCAAAGAAAGGACTGGAAAAGCTCTGCACACCTTTGAGGCTGAGCACCAGGAACCTTCACAAGCTGGACTAGGATGTCCGAGCGGGCCTTTCCAATTCGAGGTGGATGGGCACTGTGGCGAGGGTTGAGCTGGGGTCCCCGGCGATGGGATCTTTTCGTCGGGTCTCCCGACCACTGGGCCTGTTCCAGGAAGTCCTCTTCCTCCTTTTGTTCTAGCCCGCTGTAATTTAACATAAAATGCTTATTAGAATCACGACAAGGGTGACAGTTTCTCCTTGTTTTGCCATCAACTAACAGGATTAGCCAACAAGAGCGAGATTTCAAATTAACCATAAAAATTACAAATCGCAATTCATTTAGCTGCCCATTTACTACATTAAAAACATAAATAAAAGAGTCTGTGTATTCGAGGAAGCTGAACAGTTGAATCCAAGACTGTGAACTTCAAAACTTGGTGTCAGGAATGTGGGCATGGGGTGGCAGGGTAGGTACTCACGGGAGTCCTGTGAGGGCCCTGAAGAAGGAAGAAAGCCGGAGCCTGTGCCTTTGGCTATAGCTGTGTGGAGCATACTACAAGCATGTACAAGCATGGCAGCGAGTGAGCTAGCAAGCGTGGGCAGATCTGCAGAGGGATCAGCTGCCTTAGGTGGCTGTGTTTTGAAGGCTGGGTGCTGCTTTTTGTAGTGAACTAGGAAAGAGCCAAATTGTTAATTCCTGTGCAGTGACCCTTGACTTTTATAGGGAACAGGTCACAATAGCAATACAACATTCTGCTTTTTATGGAAGTACACTCCTGCTTGCAACAGCTCTTTGATTTTTAGGGCAACAGACCTTTACCAGCTTGTGTTTCACCTATAGATGGAGCCGATGGGCCTGAAAGGGGGAAAAAAACCCACCATTGAAGGTTTTACACTTATAGGAATTCTAGAAACCATAAGACCAGCAGCCTGTGGCAGAAACTGTTGGTGGGGCCTGATGGATGTGGAGGTGTGGGTCAGATATGCGCAGCAAGGGGATTCAGCTTTCCCGAGGTCCTGTGGGAAGAAGCTCCTGACCTCCCACCTTAGCATAGCCCACAGGAGAAAATACTGACCTGTTTTGTTCTGGAGTTTCCTGCACTTCCTTCCAGCAATAGCAGAGTCACTCTAGGTTGCCACCCTAGGGGGCAGGGGCCTAGTCTCTCTCTGTTTCTCAGTTCGTCTCTCCTTCCTCTACCTCCCTCCCTCCCCTCTTCCCTCTCCCTCTCCTGCTGTCTTTAACCAGGGCGCGCTGGGAGCCTTTTTGTTGCAGTAGGTAAGTATACTCAGGTGACTCTCATCAGGAGAAAGGGTCCCAAAAGCCACTGGTGTCTTTGGTGACACACCATGAACAAATGACACTGGACACTAAACCGCGTTTAGAGGACGAAAGCCAGGGTGAGGGAGTGTGGGTGTCTGCAGCTGCATGGCTGGCGGTGCACAGGAGGCAAGGGCAGTGTAGTCCCACCCCATCTTCAGTTACTCCCACTTCAGGCACCGACTTTCTCAGGACAGGAATGGCTCCAGGTTCTCTTGCAGGAATCCAATAGCACACTCCACTCTTCCTCATATACATTCCCTGACATCCTTCTGCTCTGGTCCCTAAAGTCTGAGTCAAGTCCAGTGCCAGGCACAACTTCTTAAGATGGCCTCTAGTGGGTCCCAAAGCTATTGGCAGAGTCCACCAGAGCCTCCAAGGCTAGGAGGAGGTGGTTGTGAAGCTAGGTAGGCACTTAGATGTTTGGGGGACCTCTGGGAACACTGGTCACAGGGCTTCTATTGTCCTAACCTTTCTTGCCCAGCCCCTAAAGCTGTATGAAACTGAGGGGGCCAAGAGAGAGTGGGGGCTGAGACCCTGAGACCCTTTCAGCTCAGGAGTCAGGGACCGGGGGATGCAAGACTTTCAGAAGCCCTGTGCCCCACAGGGTGGTGGGTATCACATGCTTTTGGCTCCCAGGAAAAGTTGAGCCTGTGTTCTAGGCCTTCCTCCTGGCTATCCCCTCACCCTGTAAGGTATTCAAAGGGACTGGCATCCAGCACCCAAGCTGACTGACACCCAGGCAGACTGACTCCCAAGAGGACCAGTTTGTTGGCATTGGGCAAAGGAAGGAGGAGTGAAGTCTGTCCTCTGGGCTTGCTTGCCTCTTCACCCCTGAACAGGGAGCCAGGAAATTCAAAGACTTTCTTCCTTATCACTATGGCCATGACCACCCACCAGATAGCTTCATTTACCTTCACCTTCACTTCCTGTGACTCAGTCCTCAGGTGCAGAACTATCACCTGTCCTGCTGGGCTCCCAAGCTGTTCTCTTGAGCCTGCTAGATTCTTGAAGAGTTTTAGCAAAACATATGCAGTCTAAGTAAGGAGTTCAGGCATTGGATGAAAGAACCTGTCTCCTGGCCAGTATACAGGGCTATGGGCAGTGACTGAGGAACATAGGACCAGCAGCAGCTTTAATGGCTATGACACACCCTCACCTAGAGACTTCTTTGGGCCAAATGCCTTAGTGGTGCTTTCATGGGTAATTTCAGGCATATGTATCATCTCCACGGCACATCATAGGAAGCCAGGGCACACTGTTCCCATGGTAGCATGACTGGGAAGGGGCTGTCGTTTAAGGAGATCTACCTCTAAAGATGCTATCCCCTACTGTTCCCTTTCTATCTGTGTGCAGTCCTGAGATCCCATGAAGCCCTGCACCATGCCCAGCTTGGCTACAGAGCCCCTAGGATCTTGCTCTGTGCCCTCCCTGGCAACAGACCTTGTGGAGTCTTCCTTGATGCCTCTTCTCTCAGGTTTACTCTCTTGGAAAATAAAACCAACCAGCTCACCCTCATCAGCGTGAAGCTCAAGTTGAACATACATCCCTTGAACAATAGGCAGCCTCGGAATCAGGCCTCACCAAAGGGCAAGTTTGCCTTATTGCTGTCTAGAGGTCTGTTTGACTTGGGCATCAGCCCCCTGTTGGGTTCCTCTCAAGAAGAGTTGTTCTGGTCCTGTCCCTACGAGGATGGGCTTCCAGAATGCTCTTGGCACTCTGATGAATTTTTAAACTTTAGACAGTGATCATAACATGTCTCCACATTGAGTCAACTCAGTAGTGAGACCTGAAGGGGTGGCCAGGCAGACCCAGGGGAAATGGAGCCAGATCCTGGAGACTTCAGCTACTAGAGTTAACAGATATTTATCAGGCTGTTGCTGCGGACCATTAAATAAATATTCCATTAGGTCCTTGGGACATAGGCAGGTGGGTTGGCTTAGGGCCACCAGCAAACTTGTTCCAATATCCATTTTCTTCCTTAAGGAGAGAGCCCTCAAGCTTAGCCCTGTCCTGAATCGCAGCTTAGATTTTTAACCAACAGACTTAACTAGAATGATCCATGCTCTATCACTGATGTCACACCCACTGGCACAAGAGGCTTTCCCCAGCCCTGCCAATGTTCTAGCTGGCACGGGGAGCAAGGATTTCCCATTTCCCACCACCAGCTATTTTCTTCTAAGGACGAAAGTTACATGCTATAAATATCAAGTTACAGGATATAAATAGCCTTGCCTGTACCATGGAGATGGTTGGGATAGGGCTGGATAGTAGCCTGGTAGCAATGACTCAGGGGGACAGGAGGTAGCATGTGTGATGTGTTCTCAGGGTCGCTTCGTGTCAGACGCTGCCCTGCACACGTTTCCACTCTATAGACAGGAAAGGAAGGTGGTCCTGGAGAGACTAGCCAATTGAATCTGAGAGTTCAAACTGTGTGAGGAAGAGCGGGGGTGGGGACAATGAGGGACAGTGATTCCTCATACCAGGCATAACTCTGCCACTCTGTGAGGGAAGCCCACAGCGAGCCTCCAAGGTCAGAGTTCTCCACATCCTACAGAAGAGAAAACTGAGAGACTGGAAGGGCAAATAGCCTGGTGAGTGTTGAACCCGAACTGCCTGGCTCCCACGCCTCAGCAGCGGGGCCTCTCCCGCAGATGCCTGATATATAATGAAGGAGCCCAGACGACTAGAGGAACTGGCAGCCCTAGCCTTGACGCAGCCTGGAGCACAGGCTTGAAGAAGGCAGCCCAGGTCTTGCCATCTATCAGAGAAGTTTCCTTTGGTCTCACCTGCTCTTCAGCAACTTCCAGCAGCGGAAGGATTCCAGGTGTGAGCTTAACCTCTTGACCCTGGTCTTTTCTCCTCCTCTCCGGGCTTTCTTCTATTGGCCATAATCCTTGTGGACAGCTGTCCCAATCCATCTGTCTCTATCGACTCCCCGGGCAGCAGGTGAGCCTCTCTGGAATTCTGTATTGAACACCTGTTCCCACCAGTGACTTGTGTTCCCCAGACCTCCCGCCTTCTTTTCTCATGGGAAGACACCAACACAGCCAGGGTGAGGTTGCCGTTGCCCAGGAGCAAGGCCCTGAAGTCATAAGCAGGACAGCTAGGAGTCATGTGTGAGTAGTAGCAGAACAGGGACATGAGGTTGGACATGGAGATGCTCAGATAAGGATGTAGCTCAAAGGCAGAGCATAGGCCTAGTGCACGCAGGGCCCTGGGCTCAGTCTCTAGTGCCAATTCAAAAGAAGGAAGAGTACATATGCTGTCTGACTTCATGTCTAGAAGACTGAGCTCCCTGGGAAAGCTAAGCGTTCCTTCCAAGGCTTTGGCATGTGGACACCTAGCCATTAGCCTTAGGCAGTGCCTAGGGTCCAGCCCAGGACTCACACTGACCTCTGTCTGCACTTTCCTTAGAGCTCAGCAAGGCCAGAGAGGCTTATCTTAACTTAGTAGGCCCAGTCAGTCTGGCTAAGTGGTGTGTTGAAGAGAAGGGAGACAGGCCTGAAATGAGGCGTAGAAATAGGTCTGGAGATGGTGCAGTGGGCAAAGTACTTGGCAAGCATGAGCACTTGAGCAGAGACTCCCAGCACCCGCTTACAAAGCCTGGCACAGTAGTGGGAATCCCAGCACTTAGAGGTAGAGACAGAAGGACCTCTGGGGCTTACTGGCCAGGCAGTGTAGCTGGACTGGTGAGCTCCAGGTTCAGAGAGGCCCTGTCTCGTGGGGGGATGAGGGGGAAGAGGAGATGGAAAGCTATTGAGGAGGGCACCTAATGTTTATCTCTGATCTTTAACATACATGTACAAGCACCTGTACACCCATATGCACACACACACACACACACGCATGCACGCACGCGCACACGCGCACACACACACACACACACAAGGCACATTGACAGGAGTGGGAAGAGCTCTGACCTAGGCACTGTCACTCAGTCCTTTCTCAGAAAGACACTGAGGCCAAGTGACCAGCCCATGTGCCTTCTTTGGAGACTGATGGGATTAGTTTGACCCCTGATGGGCCATCTGGGCTAAACCCTGCTTCTTTTTCACTGACCCTCCCAGACTAGGGTGCCTGTGGGTAGAGCAAGGAGTACATAGAGAGCTAGCAAGGCCATTTGTCCTCAAGATCACAGCTCTCTTGCCCCAGTGGCTGAGGGCTGCCTCAATGACCCTGGCATGGCTTTATTTTACAGGACTCACGGGGAGTTGGATTTCCCGCCTTCTAGGACCCTTGCCAGCTTCTGCTGACTTTACTGATGGAGGAGAAACCCAAGCTCTTGACAATCACTTTGTCCAGACTTGCAAAATTAAAGTTTAAAATTAAAGTTTAAATTAAAAAGGGAAAGCTCTAGCTGTGGAGGGAAGGTGCCTGTAGACCCTGGGGGCAGCAGGCACGTGTCTTTGAAGTCTTGGAGTCAGGTTCCTTGGCACTATGCAGGTGGCAAATGGATTTTCATTCACAGAAAATCAAACCTGGGGCCTGGTGTGGGAAAAAGATGAGCAGGGCTGAGGGGAGTCTGTCTCACAATAGGAAACCTCTTCTGGTTGGGGATGGTCAGCACTGAGTCTAGGCTGTGGTGCAAGGCAGCCCCAGATGTGGGGCGCCTGTACTCCAGAATGAGGTTCGTTACTTTATTCCTGCACGAGAAACCTCTGCCTAGAAGCTTCCCTTATTGTTGCTTAGTTTCTCCACTCAGATGGACAAATTGATCTGTCCGGTCTTGGTCTCCTCGCAGTCACCAGGTCATGGGACCTAATGGCAACACATGGATAAGGTACCCCAGCGGCAGGTGCTTGGCCTTGCTTCTCTCACGTTTTTGGATTTCTTGCTATGGGTGGGCATTTGCAGCATCCACTGTGGTGCTGTCCCTGGGAAGCCTGGCATGAAGGGCACTGGCCCCTCCCTCATAAATCAGTTCTTCAAGCTTTGTCTCAGAGCCTTAAGGCCATATCTACCCCTGAGCAGAAGGATCCTTTGGGCTTACAAAAGCCTGCTTTTACTCCTGACTTCAGTACAGCAGCCCCATGGCCCTAGGGTCCTGGAAGTATGGAGACATGATTCCCCAGGTATGTGCAGATCAGTTTGTCTGTAAATTTGCTGTCTAGACCTCTGTCAGCACTGGTCCAGAGAGGCCCTTGGGACCACCCTCTCCTCCTTCTCTCTCTTGCTCATGTAGCTGTTCTACAACTTTGCTGAAGTGTCTTCCTGACTTACCCTGGCTGACTCAGTCGCTCCACGATGGAAGAGCTTCTTGCCTGCTGCCTCTGTTGCACTTAGCACAGTATTTAAAAAAAAAAAAACAAGTTACTTTTTAATTTTGTGTGAGCACATGCAGTGCCCTTGGAAGCCAGAAGATAAGGTCAGGCCTCCTGGATCTGGAGTCACAGGCAGTTGTTAATTGTCCGATGGGTGCTGGGAACTGAACTCATGTCCTCTGGAAAAGCAGTTGATGCTCTTAATTCACCAGTATGAATTTAAGCAACTGTTGGCAGGCTGGTTGGCTCTGACTTGACCCATGACCATCAGGACCTCAGCTGCTATCAGATAGCTTTCCTTCCTTCATGAGATCATTGGCATCCTACCCCTTTTACCTTTCTACAGACATTCAGTTAGCTTGAAGGGCTACTCCATAGCCAGACACTGGCAATATTCCCAAGGATGCTAGTGGAATAAAACCCCAGGAGCCCAGGCTGTCGTGGTCTGCCATGGTAGAAGCTGCTCTTGAAGAGAGTCAGAGGTTTCCCCTCCCTGTTAGCTCTGGTGGCTCAGGCCTGTAGTTTTCCAGCATTTTGGTAGGTATGAGAGGTTGGGGTTGTGAGTTCAAGACCAGCCTGGGTAATTTAGTGAGACCCAGTCTCAAAAAGGTTTTTTTTTTTCCCCAAATGAATTGGGATATAGCTCAGAGGTAGAGAGCTTGCCTGGCATGCATGAGGGACTAGGGTCAAGCCCAAGTAACTAACACATGCACACACATACGCACCACACACACACACACACACATGCACACACATACGCACCACACACACACACACACACACACACACACGGGATCTGTCCCTGTTCTGTCAGTTAGCTCTATAGCGTTACAATCACCTACCTCTTCAGGACTAATGACCAGCTGCTGCTCCCCTGGTATGGCACATCAGGCTCTGGGCCTGCAGGGAAGTAGGGGACCATCGTGGTGGCCTCCAGGTGAGGACAGAAGTGGCTGGTCATGGGGACTGCTCGGGTTTACTGCTGACCGAGTGAAGAACATGTGGCATCTTCTTCCTTTTCTCTGTTGGGTCCTGCAGGGTTTCTGGATGCTCTCTGAGTAGGCAGAGGAGCCCTGGAAGTGGGAGTGTGGCTCAGGAACAGACTATGGTATGCAGTGATGAACCGTGTTCTCCAATTTATCCTTCTCACAACTTCAGGGCATGGCCTTATTTAGAACTGAATATTTGACTAGGTTAGGATGAGGTCATCATGGAGTGGGTGTGGTCTAAGGACAATGGCTTTTGTCCTTAATAAGGCCAAGAATAAGATTTCCTGACAAGTATGGGGACACAGAAGTCATGTCTCAGCTGAAAGGAGCCAAGTAGAGCAGGATAAATGGGGCCAGAGAAGGGCAGGGAAGGACTGGTCTGCAGTACTGGCTGACACATGACTTCATGGAGAGTCATGGCTGTTCAAGATTTAACAGGCTCCTCCCCTGGGCCTGCAAGAGCATACATTTCTGTGCTAGCTGCCATCCATGGGAGACCCGTGGAGCCAGGTACTCGAAAGCTGCCTTTTCTCAGCTACAATGTCACCTTCACCTTTCAGGGTGCCTTTCTTTCCTGTCTGCCCCAAGGAGAGGGAGAAGCAAAGGCCTTGGAGTATGAAGCAAGAGAACTGCCTCCCTATAACTTTCACCCTTTGAGAATTGTCTTCTTGCGCCAGCAGCAGAGCCTTGCACACACACACACAGCCACGGGGAACATGAGCAGGGCTTAGAAGGCAATTGTTCATCACACTCGTAGGTCCTAGAGACGTGACACACAGGACTATAGAAAAAGCAGCAAGCGATGTGCTGGACCAGAGAGAAGGCAGTGTGGGATAGGCTCAGGCCTCAGCTCCTAAGTGAACCGCATGGACAGGAAGGCAAGCCAAGGTGCGCAGTTTAGAACTGACTTCTGTTTGAGTAATCTCAGTAGCTCTTACTCAAGGTAACCACTAGGGGCTGTGATGTGACCCTGGGATACAGGAATGATGCCTCCTCCTCTGACCATGGGCCTGGGCTCTTTGTTGGCCAACTGACCGGCAGAGATGTGTGCTCACTTGGCTTGTGCTTCCTCAAAGAGCTGAGCAGAACCACCTCTCCCCCACCAGGAATGAATTTTCTGTGTATACATGTGTGTTGGGTGTGTGTAAGAGTGTGCATATGTGTAGAAGCCAAAGTCAAATTTGATGTCTTCCTCAATGGCTTCCAGTCTTATTTTGTTTTTGAGACAGGGTCTGTTACTGAACCTGGAGCTCACCAACTCAGAAGACTGGATACCCAGCAAGTTCCAGGAATCCTCCTTCTTCCACCTTCCCAGCACCAGGTTATAGGTATATGCCACTACTCCTGGGTTTTATCTGGGTGCTGAGGACACAAAATTAGGTCCTCATGTTGGTGCAATAAGCACTTTGCAAATGGAGCCTTCTCCCTAGCCTCACATCGTGGCATTGTTTGAAAAAAGAAAAAAAAACTAGTATACACCTTTCATCCTACTACAAAGGAGGCAGTAGCAGGGGTAATCTCTGTGAATTTGAGGATAGCCTGGTTTGCTTAGCAAGTTCCAGTCCAACTAGGGCTACTTAGTGAGATTGTGTCTCACACACACCTTTCTGAGACTTGGGCTGGGGCTGGGGAACCAGCTCAGTTGATAAAATGCTTGCTGTGGAAGAGGACCCAAAATTATATCCCCAGGATCCATGTAAAAGCTGTACCTGAGGGTGTGCATTTGTAACCTAGCCCTGGGGAGACAGAGACAGGCAAATAGATCCCTAAGGCTCACTGGCCAGCCTGTTTAGCTGAAGTGAAGAATTCCAGGTGACCAGAAAGACCACGTATCAAAAAAAGAAGATAGCGAGAGATCAAAACACTTGATGTCCACTTCTGACCTCCACATACATATGTATACACACATTTATATTTATTCCCACATACATGTATACACATGAACACACACACTCAAAGAGGTTATAACACGGGAATGTGCTTGTAATTCCAGCACTTGAAATGCTAAGACAGGAAAATTCCAAGTATGAGACTAGCCTGAGCTAAGTAGTGAGATCCTGTCTTGATAATAACAGTGATCAATAATAATAATAAATTCTAATAGGGCCAGGATGTGGTTTATTGGCAGAATGCTTGCCTGGTATGCACAAGGCCTTGAGTCAGTTCCTGACACCAAAACAAAAAGAAAAAGAAAAACCATCCTCGTGAAAAGGAAAAAAAAAAAAAAGGGGGTATAGCGTTACTGCTCCTCTAAACTGGTGCTCCCAGTCTTGCCTCCCAGTGGCGAGAGCACAGACCCCAGCCCTTCCTAGGAAAGGTGGGGTACAGGCTGAGCGGGTGGCTTGATTTGCAGTTCTCTACTCGCTGCTGAGCCTGCTTCATGGAGTACTCGGCAGCGCCCCCTGGTGCAGACACCACAGGGGTCCTCACGCACTGCCTGGTACTGGAGGATGTGACATTGCCCACCATCTGTCCATGGCATGCTGCAAAGGAGGTGTTTGCTGGGAACAGGAGAGATCTAAAGCCCGTGACCTTGAGCGAAGGAATATGGCTTAGAGCGATGTCAGAATTCCTTGCCAGCAGCAGTCTGGCTGATCTAACCACACAGCTGGCTGGGACATGGGGATGGTAAGGTTTGCTGTCCCCACTGTGATAGTGTGGTGGCCTTGAGTGGACAGACCGAGACCCAGGCCTGCTTTGCCACCTGGGCTTCAGGCTGAGGTAGGGGAGGGAGGGAAGAGGTGGTTGCAGGGAGGGGACCCACTCTGATCCTTGCTCCTGCAAGGCCCTCCCTTCCCTTCTCATCTTATTGTTCCTTCTTTCCCTTCTCAGGGCAAAGACTGTTTACATGAGACCATTGGCCAAGTGGGACAGTTCTTTGTGTGTATCTCAGGCCTTATAAAAGTGACTGAAGCTGTCCTTTAAAGCAAGCCAGAGCACATGACTCTCCAGTTTGACTGTCTCAGAAAGGCGAGGATCATTGGGCTGGGCACTGTCTCTTTCCAGGCAGTGAGAGTACGGGCAGGCAGCAAGGGAGGGTTGTGGCAAATGCATGAGGGCCAGTCCAGTTCTTGGTCTGTGTTGAGCCCAGTGCTCAGGCAAAGGTTCTAGGAATCCCAGGGCCAACCTGTACAGCTGGTATAGCAGGGCCTTCCCTGTATGCTTTTCCTTCCGTGTAGCTCAGAGTCTGGGCTTTTGGAGCATGGAGCAAGAGTCTTGCTTTACCAAATAGTAGGAGAGCAGCCCAGAAGGCAAGGCAGTGTGTTTGCTTTGCAGTCTGTGACCCAGTGGCAACACTGTGAAGGATGTGGGCCAGCCCCTAAGGAATGTTGCAGTAGATCCCTTTGTCTCCATTCATTCCTATTGGAGACGCTCATCCCACCTGCTCAGACAGCTAGTGCAGGGCTTCTGCGCCTTTCTTTGCTTTTAAGTTATTCTTCATGACCTGTTGGGGAATAGTATTTTCAAGTGTGTGACTCTTGTTTATACTGCATTTGATTAACTGTGAAGCTGTAATTCTTTGTTTGAAACACTTGATGGTCCTAATAAAGAGCTGAATGGCCAATAGTGAGGCAGAAGCAAGGACAGGCAGGGCTGGCAGGCAGAGAGGATAAAAGGAGAAAGGAGGAAGAAGAGAACAAGCTGATGAGGACATGGGGGCCAGCCACCTTGCTACACACAGCAAGCCACGGAGAAAGAAGGAAAGAAAGGCATGCAGAAATAGAGAAAAATAAAATCCCAGAAGCAAAAGGTAGTCGGGATAATTGGTTAAGAAAATCTGGCAAGAAACAAGCCAAGCTAAGGCCAGCCATTCATAACTAAGAGATGATTTATTTGTGATTTATTTGGGAACTGGGTGTCGGACCCCCAAAAAGTCAAAAGAGTTAAACATCACACAACAATGTCTGGGATAAGGAAGCGTGCTTATGCTCCAGATGACCAGTCAGTCACTATGACTTAAATCCTGTGTGGGCAGGGACTCTGTCTGCACCATCCACCTGCCCCATGGTGCTTGCCTCCAAGTACAGCAACACCCTTTGTCTGACATCAACACCCACGATTGCAAATGCTAGGAACTTGGTTGGAGGCATTATGGTTCATTCAGCAAGAGCTCACCGAGCACTTACCATGAGTGAGACCAGACAGTGACGAGCAAGACAGGTGGGGTCCCGGGGCTCAGGCAGACCCCAGAAGACAGACAAGAGAATGCTCTTCATGTTAACACAGGTCGCCCTAGGCTGAGCATGAAATATCAGTCTGGAAGTGGTGCCAGGCAGAGCATGAAGGACAGGGACAGAGGAAACTGCAGAGGTAGCAAAGTCAGTGTAATTGTGTGGGCCACACAGCTTCTCTGTCCTCGTGGTCATTTGTGTGGTGCCAATCTGGAGAGGTCTTTGCTCTCCCTGGTCCCTGGATGCCTCCTGGCTGAAGGGCCATGATCTTCCCACTGGAGAGCTGTTTCTGGAGAATGTTTCTGGTTTCCTGAACAAAATTTAAACAAAGAATAATAAGGAGCAGTAGTGACAGTGTCGTGGAGAGAAGGGGAAGAGGAGAACAAGGAGGACTGGAGAGGAACGACGAGGATGAAGCAGGAAGGCGGGAGGAGAAGATGAAGAGAAAGATGAAGAGCAGAGGAAAAAGAAGGAGGTAGGGAGGAAGGGAAGAGAAGGAAGAGGAGGGAGGAGGAGCAGGGAGGAGCTGTGCCGCTGGCCCAGAGTGGCACTACATGCCAGGGATGCCGGCAGACTTCCATCACCATCAGAAACCTTGGGAAAACTGTGGGGGCCACAGCACACCAGGATTCTTGAAGACATATTCTAGAGCAATGCCAAGCTCCCCAGACAAGAATCCCCAACACCTGAGCCTGAACCCAGGACCACACCCACTACCTAAGGGCTCTACCACTGAGTCACAACTCCTCCTTCCCTTTCAGTTTGTGTTGTGTATAATAAGGTCTTACTGCATTACCCAGGCTGACCTTGAACTCTGTGGGGGGGGGTGCGGTGGGGCTGTTCCCCACCTTTCCTTCCCGTCAGGAGGCAGAGAAGTAGAGCTTGCATCTAGTTATCTTTTGAGCATCTCTGAGTCAGAGTGCCTGTGCTCTGAGAAGACAGTGCTGGTGACAGCATCCCACCGTGATAGGTGGGATGTGTCTGGAATAAAGCTTCGTGTGTATAACATTACATGGAATTGTGTCTGAGGTTTATGGCCTTGATGTTCTCATGGAGAAGGTTGGATGATTTTTTGCATGTTGTTGCTTTTAAATTGTTAAAGACATAAGAGTGAGGCGGGCCTGAAACATCCAATGGCTGCCACCTGAGGAGTGGCACAGAGACAAATTAAATGATAATGCTGCACCTGCTCTGATCAGTGACTCAGACCCTCTAGCTAGAAGACAATGGATGTTTCCCTTTGTATGGGGCTAGATGTTTTTGCACTGCTGTTGGGGAGAAAGAGTAGTAATACCCCTATACATACATACACATACTCACATACACACATATACTCGTGGCATGCCCAAACATGCAGACACATGTAGATATGTGCACATGCACACATTGCACACACATGTTGACAATACATATTCATGTACATGCAGACATATTCAAGACATACACAGAAATATGCACATATGTGGACATGCACATGCAAAATATAGACATACACATGCAGCCAGACACAATATATGCACATGTCCATGCAGACATACATGTGTACATGTAGATCCACATTCAGACTCAGGAACACATATGGCACACACACACGCAGTCATGCATACACACACACATGAACATGCACAAATATACATGTGCATACTCAGAAATGCATACACATATTCAGACACACACTCATACATGTATACACATATGCACATACAGATTACACACACAGAACACAGATGCATGCACAGACATGCACAGCACTTCTGCCCACAACTCTGCATGAGTACAACCATTATCCAAGCAGCCTCCCTGCTCTCTGGGACCTTGAAGGAGCTCTTTTGTTCAAGTGTGGTCTCCCTCAAGATACTCTTTTTGGAAGTGGGTAGAGTGTGGTGGTAGCTGGCCCCACTTATGCTTTATGCATGAACCTGAACCATATGGAGTGGCAGCCATAGCCCTTTGGGACCTCAGGTCAACTTTCCCAGGAGGTCAGATTGTGTTTGTTTCATTGAACCTCATGACAACTTTGGGGCACTTTCTCTGCCCTTTGGGATGCTGGGGAGGTAGCAGTGAGTCTTGTAGAAGTGGGTGGAGTTAGGAGTGAATAGCTTCCTGCCTCTGCCCCATCCTAGCTGTGTAGCTTGGTCATTTTCTGATTTTGTTCAGCCTCGTTTTCTTTCCCTGGAGCTGTTATGAAGGCGAAGCTGTAGTGGAGGGTCAGAGCTGACCTCAGCCTTAGTATTGTGACGTGACAGCCCACGACTGTGCGGAGGAAGTGAGACGCTCACCTCTGGCACCATGCAAGGGGCAAGGGGCCTGCAGAGGGATGCTTTTCCACTGTGAGCTGCTGCCTGGGGCCTCCTGCCTTCCTGTGCCTGAATCTTACACACAGGACAGAGCATAGGACTGAAGATACATGAACCTGAGTGTCCCCACGTCACTGTCACTGGTGTCCTGGGGCCAGTCAGTCACAGTTCCTTTAGCTGCCAGAGCTGATGAGTGGGTATCGCCACTGGGAGCCCAAGAAGTTATGGAAGAATTAATGCCAAGCACAATACTATACTGGCTAGGTGGAGAGGAGCACCCCCTACCAGGGCATCTTTGCCTCATCCCAGCAGCAGGAGCTGGTCCAAGATCAGAAAGTGCCGCAGGGGCTCTTTTTTTTTTCCACCCTGGTAAGGGAATCTTGGACCAGAGTGGAGGAGAGGAGACCTGGCTGTCTTGGAACTCACTCTGTAGACAAGGCCGGCCTAGAATTCATAGAGATCTGCCTGCCTCTGCCTCCTGAGTGCTGGTATTAAAGGGGTTGGCCACTACCACCTGGCTTTTGCAGCACATGCTCTTAACAGCTGAGCTGTCTCTCCAGCCCCTCTGAACTCATCTTAAAAGGATGGATACACCAAAACTTGGTGTGTGTGACAGGGATAGAGATAGCTCAGTTGTTAAGAGGACTTCCTGCTCTTTAGAGAGGACCCGGGCTTAGTTCCTTGCACCCGTATGGTGGCTCGCATACGTAACTCCAGTTCCGGGGGTCTGATGGCCTCTTCTAGCCTCATGGGGCACAGCACTCACACAGTGCTCCTACATACATACTGTCTGTGTGCTGGGGACTATCCTCTTATGGCCGGGGACTGTCCTCATACGGCTGGGGACTGCCCACAGCACCTATGCACTCCACTTACTAAGCCTCAGTACAAGTCTCGGTTATGACATTCAGAATAGTTTTTGAATTGAGCAAGCAGCAGAGAGCTCAGGAGCATGCTCAGAGTAGCATTTGGAAAGCAGGGGAACCCCTTGTAGGAAAAGGGGCGGAGTCACTGGCCACACCGGTACATGGGGCAGGGAAGGTGATGGAGTTGGAAGATACCTTTGACACGTGGAAGAATCTATGTGTCTCATACAGCTTAGCACTGATCTCTACTTGACCACAAACCAGCTGGCGCAGGGCCTGTCTGGGCTGTTCACATGGCCACACCTCCTGGGCCTGGCAGGACTGTTTACAAGGCTACACCTGCTAGACGCCACTTGGCATCTCCGCCTGGTGCTGTATCATTCCAATACTCAGTTACACCTGTGCACCTAAGATGGCCTTGGTGGCTGTGGCCTATAAGACTGCATTTGGGAGGATGCATTCCTTTTTCTTAAGTGCTCCCCTGCCCAGCACTTTCTATGGGTGTCACCTTCCACTGACCTGTCCTCTGGGACCAGGAGTAAAGGGTAGCCATGGAACAGTGGGTGACATGAACGAGGCTTCTGTTCCCTCCCACACCTCGAGGGGCGTCCCTGCTGTTCTCATGCAGGAAGATACTCTGGTTTCCTCTACGCGAGAGCTCCTCTTCTTGCTCGATCTTCTGGCTGCTATCCCACAGATGACGGGAGAGAGCACGTTTTCCTTCATGACAGTGCCTACCTCAGAAGTGACTAATTTACAAATTCATCCTGGCAGCAGCGGTGGTAGGTGTTGGCTCCCACCAGACACGCCCCCTTTCTACATCTGTTCTACCTTACCTCGCAATGCCCTGCACTCTTGACTCTCCAGCTATATATGCCTCCCGACTGTGGGTAAAAGCAAGATCGCATTTACTTAAGGAGTGGGGGGGGGCAGAGG
>LOEQ01000734.1:44435-58368 GCA_001685075.1 Bramus lutescens | reverse complement strand
AGGCTGGCTGGCCAATGATGGAGATCCTTCTGTCTCAGCATCCCAGAGTCACCTGGGGTTTTTTAAAAAAGGTGACAGGGAAATGTGTCATAGTGGCCCATGGCAAAGAAAAGTAAGGAACAGCCCTGGTTCCTGAGGAACATGGCCCCATTTGTGGCAGCAGCTTCCTTCCACCTGTCTCTTGTCTACTGTGAGCTAATGCATGCCCTCATTCCTTGGGCTTTCTCTGTGGAGCCATTTGCCTGTTCGTAAGGAATGAGAGAATAACACAGGGTCCGGTGAGAACGACTGGTACAGGGCAAGGAGCCTGTGCTGCCACAGTAGTAAAATGTATCCCTGCTCTTAGGGAAGCTGCTCTCAGCATATCCTGTTCTCCTAAGTCAAAAACGGGGCTTCCAAAAACTTCTATCATCACCATGGATCAATTATTTTGATTGTGTGTGTGTCTGTGTGTGCGTGCACACACACGTGTGTAAACTAAAAACCCAGAAGACTACACACTGTATTAGTAATGCTATTTGCTCCTGGAAAGTGGGATGAGATCATTCCTTTCAGCTTATCTATTTTGGTGTTGACATTTTCAGAAAGCAAGGATATTTCTATTGTAGCTTAAAAAACAGTTAAAGCAATGCTCAATATTTGAACAGTTTAGGCAGGTGACTAGGGAGACGGATGGCAGTGGTGGTCAAAGACAAATGAACTGCTTCTCTGTTTTAAGAAGGACTGCTGCTTTCACTTCTTGGCCAACCCAAGCTGTGCCTGAGCTTCCACTGGTGACCTGGAAAGGAAAAGTGGGGTCCTGAAATGGGAGCTGTGGAATTCCACTGGAGGCTCCCCAGTGGAGGATCAAGACGCAAAGCAAACAAAGCAGAGTGAGTAGGATGATACTGATGGTTGTAGTGATGATGGTGAAGATGGTAATGATGGTGGTGGTGATGGTGAAGATGGTAATGATGGTGGTGGTGACAATGGCTTGATGAGGACAGTGATGGTGGTGGTAATGATGATGGTTATGGTGGCGTGATGAGGACAGTGATGGTGATGATGGTGGTGAGAATGGTGTGATGAGGATGGTGATGATGGTGTGATGAGGACGGTGATGGTGGTAGTGATGGTGAAGATGGTAATGAGGGTGGTGGTGATAGTGGTTAATATGGTGATGCTGATGGTGGTGTTGAGGATGGTGATGATGATGATGAAGGTGTGATGATGAATGTGATGACTGTGGTGATGATAATAGTGAATATGATTGTGCTGTGGTGGTGAGGATGATGATGGTGTGATGGTGGATGAATGTGATGACTGTGGTGATGGTAATGGTGGAGATGATTCACTGTGGTGGTGATGATGATGATGAAGGTGTGATGATGAATGTGATGGCTGTGGTGATGGTAATGGTGAAGATGATTCGCTGTGGTGAGGATGATGATGAAGGTGTGATGGTGGATGAATGTGATGACTGTGGTGATGGTAATGGTGAAGATGATTCACTGTGATGGTGATGATGATGATGGTGTGATGATGAATGTGATGACTGTGGTGATGGTGATGGTAATGATGAAGATGATTCGCTGTGGTGAGGATGATGATGATGAAGGTGTGATGGTGGATGAATGTGATGACTGTGGTGATGGTAATGGTGAAGATGATTCGCTGTGGTGGTGATGATGATGATGATAATAATGGCGATGGTAATGATGGTGGTGATAGTAGTAATAATGATGATGGTGATAGAGGTATGGAATGGCGGATGAACATGATGACTGTGGTGGTAATGATGGTGGTGACATTCGCTGATATTTACTAAGCTCATACTCTTATCATGCAATCACAGCCTCATGAGGAGTGTCCTGTTATCCTCATTTTGCAGATAATTGGAGTGGGATGCTGAGGACTCACCACTGGAGTTCACATGACCATGGGTGGAACCCTGGCCTCAGTTCTGGTCTTAGGAAGGATATCTCTGACTTCCCTTGCCTGGTATCCCTCATAGAATCTATCTGGGGTTTTCAGAAGCCCTGGGGTCGCAGCTTCATCTGTAGAGAGGGAAGAAACCATTCAGGAAGAGCTAGACAGCATGCAACATGTGAACACCTTCATAAGAGGAAGCAGAATTTCTGAGCCTGTGTCCAGAGGCTGCCTAGACCACAAAGCACCAGAGATGTTCTCAGTGCCAGGCTGGCAGAGGGAAGAGTCTGGCCTTCAGATAGTTACAAGCTTGTCATCAGGAGGGTAGGAAGGGAACATATTTTCTCTAGGTGAGCAAGGGATTCTTGGGACCACAGCATTAGAAGTGAGTCATTCCTGGGGCTGTCCCATACCACTGCTAGAACCCCCAGGGTGGGGTGGAGTCCAGAGCATTTCTGGTTGGGCCCCGCCCACTGTGGTCTGCTGTCTGTAATACCAGTTAAACAACCTGCTCTTCTTCCTCCATCCTCCTCTTCCTCCCTTACTCCTTCCATCCACTTGAGGCCCCTCCAGACAAACGCCCTGTGCACTCCTGGCTGCCTTCACTGCCCTCCAGCCTAGCAGGCATTATCACTGCACTTCTGTTAGAGGGTTGAACAGCCTTGGTGCCTCCCATTCACACACCCACCATCTGATGAGGGTTACCTTCAAGTTACATTGCTCTTGGGAGCTTTGCAGAGCACCAGCTGGCTCTCCAGAGACCAGAAGTTGAAGGCCCAGGTGTGAGCAGGCCTGACTACCTTGCCAAGTGAGGAAGGGTGTGTTCTATGCCTCTCCAGCTCAGAAAGGCTCTGTCCTCCTATAGTTCTGAGTGCATGGCTCAGCCTGTCCTCACAGGTTTTCTAACATTGGTCTGAGGCGGTTTAAACGAAAATGGCCCCCGTAGTTCCAGAGAGAAAGGCACTATTAGGAGGTAGGGCCTTGTTGGAGGAAATGGGTCACTGGAGGTGGGCTTTGAGGTTTCAGAAGCCAAGCCAGGCCCAATGTCTCTTTCCCTGCTGCCTGTCAGTCCAGATGTAGAACTCTCTGCTCATTCTCCAGCACCACGTCTGCCTGCATGCTGCCATGCTTCCCACCATGATGACAATGGACTAAACCTCTGAACCTGTAAGCCAGCCTCAATAAAATGTTTTCCTTTATAAGAGTTGCTGTGGTCATGTTGTCTCTTTGCAACCATAAAAACCCCAGGACAGGTCTCCATATTACCTCCTCTCGGTGTCCATTTGCCCCAGTTTCCCTATTTATAACGACATCAGTCATTTGGGATTAGGGCCCATTAGTCCAGGTTCTCTAGAGGAACAAAACTGATAGAATGGATGAGAGTCATAAAAAGACTTTATTGGAAACAAGTTCGAGCTATTGGGGGTTGGGACTTGAACCTCCAGGTCTAAAAGCAACTGGCAAACACTTGACCATGAAGTACCCAAAACAAAGTCATTCCCCTCCTGGGTAAAATAACTCTTGCTGTTGGTCACTAGCATGGAAATTCTAGGGCTACCCCTAAGGGACAGGAAGCAACCCTGCCCTTGGCACCTGTATGCATTCACCCTGGAAAACCCTCTACATCCTTCTCAGCTTTCCTGCGCTAAGGCTGACTCAACAACCTTGGCTTCACAAATCAGAGACTGGAGGACTGTTGGCAGGAAGAGGACAGCGGACTGCCTTGGCTTGACAGGAACTCGGGGTATATACTGCACGTTGACACAGTGAATGCATTCTTTTGCTTAGTTCTTCCAACCAGCATGTGTCAGAATAAGTATGTGTCAGCTCTCTTTACATGGGGCTGCTGGGGACATCAGTCAGACCGTCGCTGCTGTGGAACAGTGCTGAGGTGGGTGTGATGCTGAGGAGAGCAAGAAAATGGCGCTCAGGTAGGTTTCCCAATGCTGTGAGAGAATACCTGACAACAGCAACTTGGGGGAAGGAAGGGCTTCCCTGACTCAGGTGCAGCCTTCACTGTCGGGGAAGGCACACAATGGAAGGGAGGAGCAGCCTTCATGGTGGGGGAAGGCACAGCGGATGGAAGAGGCTGTGAGCTTATCTCCTCACAGAGGACAAAGAATGCTGGCACTCAGCTGGCTTCCTGTTTCTCCCTTTTATTCAGTCTGAGTCCCTAGCCTATCGGAGCAACCAGAGTGAAGATGAATCTTCCTCAGTTAAGCCTTTTTCTGGAATAGGTGGTTCTTCACAAAGACTGGGGACCTGACCTCACTCAGGGACTGCCAAATACTTGAATAAATGCTAAAATTCAGGTATGTCTTTGAAGTATCTAAGGGGAAATCCAGAGTATTCTTTGGGTATCACACTCAGATCTATTTCTGGACCCTTGTCTGTCAATATAAGCTCTGCAGTCTCCTGCCTGCTGGAGACTCCCCCAACCCCAAGAGTAAGCAAGAAGTCAGATGGATTGGAAGCAGACAACTTCCCGCAGCATGTGTAGAGTTGAGTCTCTGTTGCAATCTTGTGGTAACCCTATGGCTGCTATCTATTGTGTGGTTCATTATCACAAAAAGAACCTGAAGCTGCAGGAAGAAAGCAGCTGTAGCTACAGGTTGTCCAACTCTAGGAGGGTGGGAAGAGCAGGCAGGAGATGTGAGCCAGTCTTTTTACACTTTACCAACATACTGGCCATTTAAACCTGTCAGGCAAATCTCCATGTGAGGACCCAGGGGATTTGAAGAACTTAGTAAATGAAATCACTGAAGTCAATAATGAGCCCCTATGGACTCAGTCCTCTCAAAGGGCTTGAGAGAAGTTGGTGGAAGTATTTTGTGAATCTTCTACCTTGCCTTTCATGAATGAAATGATAGTTTATGCAACGACCAGTAAAATTCGGGGAGTTTTAGCCTCCAAAACACAAGTTTAGAGTGAGCTTCCCTGTTGGAGCCAACATACACTGGTTCCTTCACATAAAGGTTGGGTGTCCAGCTAGAGTACAGCACCATTTTGACCACTGTGGCTGCTCAGTGTCAACCTTGTCTGGATGCAGTGGGAGCCTAGGGGTGTGCATCTGTGTTACCATGCACTGGGCCACCTTCAGTAAAGCATCAAGGTCACCAGTGCTGAAAGCTGCTGAACTGGAAGGCAATCAAGGCTGAGGTAAGCATGGTGGGACTACCCTGGAAGTAATGCACATTCTTTCAGCACAGGGAGGACAAAAGATGGCTTTCTGCACACAGTCAATCACTCCACCCTAAACCCTGTCACCAATAGCTTGCGAGAGAGCAGGTGATGGCCTTGTGATGACCAAGCTTCATTCTACCTACCAGTAGGGGTGGTGGCAGTGGCAGGTTCCTTTCGGCTCCATTTAGCTCCTACTACATAGCAAAACACCTTCAAAGGGCACTTCCCAAAGACTATGTCAAAACTCCATCAAACTGAAAAACCCTTTCCTCGTGAATCCTAACACCCTACACCAAGGTGCCATTCTCCTCCTCAGAAAGAGAAACTCAGAAATGCAACAGCTGGTTTTGAACCTTTAATAAAAGTAAAAAAAAAAAAAAAGAATGCAAAAAGAACACAATGCTGCAAACTTAGCATGGATGTAAACCTTGCTGGGTGTTCAGATCAGGGACAGTGGATGTGGTTGGTACTAATTACCAGTTTTATAAATTCGATCACTTTGGTTCAGTGTACCTGCTATAAACTATTGGCAAAAACATCCTTCGGATTCACATTTTTTGGCTACATTATTTCTAATAGATTTATTTCCAGTTGAAGAGTAAAATCATATACGATCAAGTACATCACCAAGTTCACTCGCTTTTCTTCTAGTAGCTTCTGGTTTTCCTAAGACACCGAAGTATTTGCTTTTATTTCCAGGAAATTTTAAGGATTGCTCCAAAGTCCAGAACAACCCATTTTCTCTTAACCAAAGTAGTTTCAGAAAACGAGTTTACTCCCGACATTTTCCTCAAAACAAACTAAGCAAAACCCCAATGAGCATCAGCATGTGAGGGAACCCAAACCCGAAAGTCCACACAGGCACCAAGTGTCTGTCCTGCCTGGGGACCAACTTCTGCATCATCGAGTCAGTTCCATAGAATTTAAAACAAACCAAAAACACTTACATTGTAGAATACAAAAAAAGGTAAATTTGTAAGTAAAAATGACTAAACTCACAAAACTGGAGTATGTCCGAGGACTGGGGCGCAGTGGAGGGTGTGACTGAGGGAGCGTCATGCTGACACGAGTATTGCTGAGCTCGCCTCCACGCACCTCTGAAATGACCCGAGAACCCTTCTCTGGAACAGCTCACGTGGTAAAAAAAAAACAAAACAAAAAAACCCATAAATATTTAAGAGAATACAAGGCTCAGATTGGTTTTCAAACACATTGCACTTGAAGTCGAAGACCCAATACTTGCAAATAAGGTCCCACATGGTCTATGCCATTAAACGCATACAGGACACCGCGTGTTTAATGCAGTGACATGCGCACTCAACCTTTTACAAGGCAATCACAGATTGCAAGGTCCATAGGGCTGTGGAAAAGTCCTCTCAACTTTGGAGTGACAGAAACAATTTCGGCTCGTTTACGACTGAAACAGCACAGACAGCTACTCACTCTTAGATGGTCCCAACTGTGGACAAAACTTCATTTAAACTGAGGAGAAAAGTCCAGCATCATAGGGCAGAATCATGGCTTCGCGCTGCCCTTGGCTCTCAGGAAGATTGTCTACAAACCCCTGGCAGTGAAAAGCATAGTTCCCACACTGTTGAGACCCACATGTGAGCACCTGCCTGAGCATGACCTGGAGATGCGGCTGCACTGGGACCTCCTGGGAGCATGATCTTCCTCCAACTCACTGTTGCTCTTCTCCCGGCTCCCTTTTACACAACCCTATTTGAACTCTGGATAAATACTCTTACTACACATACTTCATGTCTGTTAAGCACCATCAGCCTCTCTCCTTTGGGCACTGACACAAAACTGCAGGTTGGTAGTTCATTTTGATTCAAGGCTTTGAAATATGGCAACTTGCTTTGAATGATGAATGAAATCTAATACTCAGGAAACTGGCCCCCCACCCCACTCTCACATACAGCCTGGGATGGAATGTTCCAGTGCAGACACCCGTGAGGGTGGGTGAGCAAGGTAAGACTTAGGTGAGTGGTCCTTGCCTCCATTTGCTAGTCTAGACCATGTGAACACTTCTTCAGGAGTCATTTATCATCATCAGCCCAGTCTAAATGGGACATTGAGGAAAAAGAGTCTTCATCACACCCAGGACCAGTGTCTCCGCATCCTGCTTCCACTCTGAACCATGCCCTGAAGCTCAGTCACTGTGAGGCTTTTCTGGAACACCCTATGTGGAAAAGAAGAAGAAAAGTCAGTGGTGGAATGTTTAAATGGTTGGGACTTATACAATCTCCTCGTCAGGGGATGAGGCAGCTCAGGTTGAGTGCCACGACTGCCTTTCAGGCTGCTAAGGCTGCAGGCTTAGCTCTTCACCTATGAAGTTCCGACAATCCAAACCTCAGAGAAAGTGCTGCTGCTCACCCTTTCTATAAAGTCCGTTATGCAGAGTCAGACAATGACAAGTGAGTGACTAAGCCACCAGGCACAGGAAACACTATCAAAGCACGGCCACCCATGCCAAGGTAGGACTGGTGCACCTCAGAGCTGACTCAGTGCAATTAGGGCCCTACTTTAAATCAGATTTAATGTGTAAAAGGTAGGTGGCTTCTGCTGGAGCCTTGATCAGACCCAAGGCCTCTGCTATACCTGCTCTGGCAGCAGCTCAAGCCTGGGAATCACTGTCATTGCCAGGCCTACAGGACTGACTATGTGTAGGACAGTGTCTCATTGGCAGAGCTGATTGGACAGAGCAAACACAAGCTGCCAATGCAGGAGAGATAAACCTCAATTCACACATCCATCCTCTGGAAGCCCAGAGACCTCCTACTGTGTTCCGTGTTCCCACATTCAGCGGCCATACTTAATAAGATCCTGGGAACAATGACTGATAGACAGAAATGGGGGTCCGAGTGAAGCCACCCCAGAGTATGGCATGCCTTCGGCCGGGCGGCACATGCCTTTAATCTCAGCACTCAGGAGGCAGAGGCGGACAGATCTCTGTGAGTTCGAGGCCAGCCTGGTCTACAAGGCGCATTCCAGGGCAGCCAGGAATGTCATACAGAGAAACCCTCTCTTGAAAAATCTAAATAAATAAATGAATAAGGCTGTAAGCAAACTTGCTTTATTTTTGCTGTTGTTTTCTTTCTCCATTTTTGAGTGTAGCTTAGGCTGGTCTGGAACTCACAGTGACCCACGTTTCTGCCTCTCAATGGCTGGGATTAAAAGTGTGCACCACACCTGGTCCAGGTCAGATTCTTAATAGACAGTTGGAAAGAAAAGTTAAATCACCAAATTATACTATTTACTGATTCTACAAACAAGACAATTTTAGAATGTACTCGGGAGACTAAGCCTGTATTAATGTAAAAGACGAAAGACTCAAGTAGCTACCAAGGGGCTGAGACTCCCTGGCACCTGGCTGCTCACTAAGGCTAGTTACACAGTGCATCCTAAATGGAAGACTGCATCTGGGACCCTGGTTTGTTTACATCAGCTTTTACATCCATTTGCTACATGTTAAAGGGCCATATAGCATATTAGTGAGTAGCATGGCTCAAATTGCACATACTTGTGCAAACATCAAGTTCCATATTTAAAACACGTTAATCATAGCTTCTACTTCACAGCTTGAGGGTTCCACTAAGTAACAAAAGACATGGCCAGTAGTCAGTGACTCAACTGTGTCAGGAGACAGCAGGAAAGACAAACCGAATCCAACAGTAGAGCGGCAAGCTCCACAGTTAGTGTCCATGTGGGAGAGGGGACAAAAAGCTGGCCATACACTTAACTGCTATTTGCAATCTAAAACTTGACTTTCTGGGGAAAGGCTTTATAAAAGCAAACAGCAACGGCTGCAGATTCTATAAATGATGGCAAGAATTATCTCTAAACACACAGGCTGATGACAAGCTTGCTGTATTTTCAGACACCTAGGACAAAGGGCACATAGGAAAAACAACAGAAGCTCCACACAGAAGAAACTGCTATAAGTCTATAAGCTGAGTTTCTGAGCATGGCTCTCCTTGTGAGTGCTCACGGTTTGATGTTCAAGGGAACTACAGGCAAGAACAAAGAGGACTGATGAATAGCAGGAGGGCAGCAGAGGTTCCTAGAAGGACAGTTCCTCTAGTGTCAGTCACTTCTAGGTGTCTAGACTGCGGCATGCTTCAAAGTGTCCGCTCCTTCCCAGGCATGCTGATTCCCGATGAGGATGGGAGAGCCTTGGCCTCTACACACATTACCCCCTCAGAGGTCACAACTCCAAACACCTTTCAGACTGACACTAGTCAACCTGCTTGAGGTCAGCTCAGCTCAAAAGCCCAGGGATTCTCTGCCAGACTGAGGACAAATCTCAAAACACGAGATACTAGGAAGCCTTTCTTCCTCTGATAACTACCTGGGCACACTGTGGGGAGCGAGTGTGAGGTAAAAGTGTCGTCGTCATGTTTTCATGTGATATGATCTCTTTTTTGGGGGATAGTTTGTTTTAAGACAAGGTCTCTATAAGTAACCCACACTAGGCTCAACTCAAGACCCACCAGCCCCAGCCTCCTGGTGTTGGGGATATAGGTGTGTCCTACCATGCCTGGCTTCTGACAAGGTTGCTAATGCTGAGGACAGCTTTCTACCTCTCCATCACGGACAAGAGACAGTTTGTTTCTGACTGGCTGTGATCTGGAGAGGATTAGAAGGACAGAAGAGAAAGATACCTCTAGTCCGAGCCCTTAGAAACAACTGGAATTTTTGTGAGATATACACGTGGCCTTCAACTTCAGCTTCTCATGAGTGGGTGTCGGGTGGCGGTTTAAAAATAGCACGAAACACTGAGATAAGCACTCAGAGAAAGCCCCGGAGCTCAACCGTGTGTGCAACAGCTCTCTGTAGTCACCTTCCCGTAGAGTTCACTACACTTAAGCCCATGTGTCAAAGTTGTCTTGAACTAAAATGTCCACATCATCTTTAAAAATTAAAGTGTTCAAGTGGCAATTGCTGCCTGGTGAAGAGACCTGCTACAAGATTCTACACTCAGCTGTCCAGTTGCCTAAGAAGTGACCCTGGATGTAAGGAGGTGGCACTGTTTTCTCTCCCAGGGAGAAGAGAGTTAGTACCCCAACAAGACGGTCCCTTTACACAGTGGTCAAACCATGCTCTAGAGCCTCTCTGGATGATTCTTTCCCAGTGCCTGGGCTCAGGTACCTTTTGGTAGGGAGTGTATGCTGGTTTGTCTACAGACAAGGAACTCCAGCATTGCCTGCACCCACTGACTTTGCCAACAGATGCTAGAGAGCAACTGACTGTGGTTGCCTAGTGGGTGTATGCACTTAGAGAAACCACAGGCTGCAGCTGCAGGGCACATGGCCATCCTGAAGCTCTGGTTGCTTTCCAATATAAACAAGTACAAAAAAATCTGGACATCATAACTTATGGAAGACCCAGCTAGGTATCATTTTATATTTACCATAGACTATCCTCATCAACTGTTGCTAAGGAATCTGAATGAGACAAACATCAACACCAAATATACCTGCCATGCTAACAAGCCTCAAGTGTCCAGAGAACACTGAGCACTGTACTCACCATAGCTAACTGCCGTCCTATGTTTCCCACTGTGACGCCACCTGAGAAAAATATACAGGGGAGCCAGGAGCGAATATAGAGGAAATCTGGGGATGTGTACCTGGGGAGAAAACAAAATAGTCTTAGCTACCCAGGCAGCCTGGGGTCCAGGACTCCCGTGATGTGGGTGTAGGAGACATTTGTGAGCTACAGTTAACATCAAATGCCAGTGTCTGGAAGACATGTTTTACGGCCACAAGACTTTCGTCTCACCAAGTTATGAATAATGAGTTTTTGCTTTTCCGAGACAGGGTTTCTCTGTGTAATCGTTTTGGCTGTCCTGGAACTCACTTTGTAGACCAGGCAAGCCTCAAACTCAGAGATCCACCTGCCTCTGCTGGGATTACCAAGTGATGGGATTCAAGGCATGTGCCACCACCACCTGGCTTGGATAGTGAATTTTTAATATGTGCCAAGAAAAACCATTTTGAGATTTTCAAGTTATTTTGCATAAAAAGCCAAATAACATACAAAACGTCTATACTTAACAGGCAGGTGTTGTTACCAGAGCAAAGCAACATTTTAACACACTTACTGGTAGACACCATTATACACAAGAAGCTGAGTGATCAGCGTAGCTAGGAAGGCGATGGTGATCCCGAGCCCAAGGCCACTTCGGGAGCGGTCAAATGTCCACCACAGGCCCAAAGACAGGGCTGCTAATGTCAAGGACAGCTGGACATTATTGGCAAAATCCAATTTCTAGAGATCCAAAAGTTAAGGAAAAGTTTCCTAATTTATCATAAGAAAACACTAAACCCAAGAATAACTCACAGGCCACATTGTACAGTAATGTGCTGCTGGTAATGATGGCATATAAACAAAGCTGAACCCCTACCTCCAGGATGACATAAACAGACCTAAGACACCCACCCCCAGGGAGTACTGCATCCAGAGCACTGGCTTTTCACAGTTAACTTCTGAGAGCCACAAGCAATGAAGCTCTGCTAAGATATCATCTCTATCTCCTCACCCCTTCTTTTCAGTGAGTGGAGACAAGCAGGCACTACCCCATGCTGTCTCCAGCCCAGATTGAAGGGAAGGGGTAAGTCAGTCAGTTTATTCAGCACCTGCCAATCAGCACTATCAGAGTTAGGAAATCGTCTGAGTAAGGAAAGAGCCCCTGACTTCAGTGTACAACATACTATCTTTTATTCCAAGTTACTCTAAAAACATAGTATTTGCAGCATTTACCATCAAATCAATCATTTTCACAGAAAATGTATAATGCACAAAAACACAGCACACTGCATGAAGGGAGTGTGTCAGCTTTGGGCACTAGAAGCCCAGGGGCTACCTGAGCAGCCCTGGACTTCTATGACAAGAGAACAGGAGCAAGGCTCTCACTAATTCTCTATTGCAGGAACAAGCATGTCAGTGGGGCAAACACTAAGAGGGAGGATGGATCAAGTCCACTGAGAGCCACAGTGACTGAAGGGCAGAGCACATCCACTTCTAGTGTTAGCCCCAGTGTCCTAAGATAAGTAAAAGGCCCTAGAAACTGAAGTCCAGAATTCCTCTAAAGTACAGGGATGAGGGAATGAACATCAACACCCGGTCACAGTAACTGAGGATACGGCACTGGCGTGGTTGATGCCAACGAACACCGCTATACAGCGCATGACGCTGGCCCACTCTCTCTTGAACTTGTGAGGTTCTCCAAGGTGACTGTCGATACAGGGGTACAGTAGGCCGACAACAGCTATGTGAAGAAAAACAAAAATAGGATTAGAATACACTGGCTAAAATTAGCGCTTGTGTGGTCATTATTAATAGGATCCAAACCACTTCTTTTCCTAGGCCATTTGTCACCTGCAGCACAAAGTACTTACTGTTTTGAAAATACCCTATAAGAAAAGGCTGTGGCACGGCCACTTCACACTGCTTCCTCTTGCCTAGGCCTGGCCCCAGTGGGACAAGTGGCATACCGTTGGGAGGGCAGGGCCCTAGGAAGGGAGAGCTCTGCTGCCAGTCCCAGGCTGCCCTAGGATGGCTGGGCCTCCTCCTGATTGTTTCCTCATGTGTGAAATGAGAGTTATGTAAGTGAAGTGGAGGGCAGAGAAGGAAGAAGTTTTGTGGTTCTGTGTTAGGAATTGTCACAAATACAGACTCAGACTCCTAAACACTCGGACAGCAGCACTCGGACAGCAGCAAGCTGGATAATCCAGGGAAGACCAAGAGAGTAAAAAACAGGAAAGGGGTGTCTGCATGACAAATGGGAGAGCCCCCATGGGACACAAGGTATGTGTGAATTGCAGCTAAGTTCAAGATCTCAGGCTGCAGTCATTCGGCCTTGACAGCAGTAAGAAAGATGCAGGTTCAGCCACATATTCAGAGGAGGAGCAAAACCATCTCAAGTATTCCTCAAAACTTCCATTACAAACTTTATGTTCCATACGTACAAAGAACAGAATTTCAAATCTACATCTTATGCCCCAAAGAACTTTTAAGTGCTGGAGTAACAGTTCAATGGCAAATGATTTGCCTAACATGTATGAGGCCACCTCCAGTCCCAAATAAACAAGACGTTCAACCACTACAGCCATAAACCTAGAGTGCTTTGAAAACAAAGATGTCAACTTTGTCCCAATGGCTACATCAACCTTCCTGGCATGAGCACGCAGCTGTCACAAGGCTGACCCCATAATGCTGCAGGTGAGCCTCAGAGCAACCTTAGGAATCAAGTACGCTGCACATTACATCCAACCCATGACTCAGCTACAGCCCAGCAGCGAAGGGCCCCAGCACATAAAGCTTACGCAGGCAGTCCATAAAAGCTGGCTTCAAAGCAGACAGGCACAGGTGTGTCTCTCCAGTACGGAGGAAAGGTGTACCAGGGTTTATACTGCCCACCCACACAGGCCAAAGACAAGCAAGGCGGGACACAGACACCTGACAGATGTCTTTGGAATAAATGCTGTGCATTGAGGGATATGCAGGGATCTGTTGGGCTGTGACCAGTTGTTTTTGTAAAACCAGCAAAAATGATCAAAAAAGAAAGAAAGAAAGACTGGCTCACTGTTACAAGTTTCGTTGGGCCTGAGAGGTGACACCATAGGTGTGCTTAGGCCCAAAGGTTCCTCCTTTATTATTGTCCCAAGTCTAGTGGCGTTCCGGAGGACTTGGCTGCTAGCCACAAGGCACTCACTATCAGCAGAAGGAAGTGTGGAGAAAGAAGTCTGTCCCCTGGCAACAGCCTCCTGAGCGCACGTGATGGTTTGTTTTCAGTTATTCAACGGGTAGCACGTTTGCTCAGGCAGCCAATGGC
>LOEQ01000734.1:23640-33814 GCA_001685075.1 Bramus lutescens | reverse complement strand
ATGATTTGAGGAAGTGTGCCAACTTCCGCATTTTGCTCTATTCTGTTTCTGTATAAATATTGCGCCTTGATCCTCAAAAAAATACAGCAGATTTCACATCACTATTGTGTGTGAGTCTGTCTGTCATCAGCCAAATCCTGAGTTCTCCTGTCTTTCGCCCTAGTTCTCCCTTGGTTCGTGGGTCCCGTGAGGACCAGTCCGTGGCAAATTTGATCCCCAATATCTGTCATTGAGCTTTTATTAATCATGCAACAGTTTGATTTTTAGAACTACTGTTTGAATTGATTAGGGATTTATAAATAATCATTCAATGAATGCTGGGGTGGAGTTAGGGCAGAATTTCTAACAATTTCTGAAATGACCCTAGACATTTTTGAACTATGTATTTATGAGAAGAGTTCTTAGTACTGAATTATAGAAAATAAAAACATTGATCAGGGGTGGGGAGATGGCTCAGTGGGTAAAGTGCTTGTTGTGCAAAAGTAAGGACCTGAGTTTGAAACCTCGATGCTCCCTGAGAGCCAGATGGGTCTCATGGTGGACTCCAATGATGGGAGGCAGAGACAAGGGATCCCTGGAGCAAGCTGGCCAGCTATGTGAGCAGAATTGTTCTGCTCAAGGTTTAAGTGAGAGACCCTGTTTCAATATATAAGATGGAAAGTGGCTGAGGAAGAAACCTGACATTAATGTCTGGCTTCCATATGTTTTTATGGACAGGTGTATCACATGCACCCATACATATGTAGGCATGCACATACTACACACTGCACGAAAACATGCACAAGCCTCACTCACCTCTGAAAAACACCAAAGATAGTCTCCATCCTGTGCTCCAAATATTTAGCTATGAGGCAGTTCCTTATGTAAACACAGACAAGCACTTCCATCTCATTAGTATGCAAATTTGCTTCTGTCTTTAAGAGATAATAAATTAGATGTATACCAAAGAATTGTTTGAAAAGAAATGCCTCTGTGATTTATCATCAATAAATGTTTGATTGCTATACCTGTTTTATAGAATATTTGCCTTGGCATCTTAGTTACTTTTCCATTGTGAAGACATCATGACAAAGACAACTTCTAGAAAAAACAGTTTATTGGAGGCTTACAGTTTCAGAGGTCATGAGTCCACAACCATCAGAGCATGGCAGTATTGAGGTAGGCATGGTGTTGGTGTAGTAGCTGAGAGCTCACATCTGATCCACAAGCACAAAACAGAGAAAGAGAGAGAGAACGAGAACTGGAAATGGTGTAGACTTTTGAAACCTCAAAACCCACCCCAGCGACACACCTCCTCTAACAAGGCCACACCCCCCAAACCTTCCCAAACAATTCCAGTAACTGGGGACCAAGTATTCAAGCATATGAGCCTATGGAGACCATTCTCATTCAAGTCACCAGACTGAGCTGGGGTAAAATTTCTCAGGTGAAAAGGGTATGAGTAGAACTCTTAAGCAACCCTTAGCAAAACACCATGGCTAAGGAATGGAGGGTGGCCTTCATTGGGGCCCTGTTCTTTTAAAGCTTCCTTTCTGGTATCCACTGGCCTTACCCCACCACCCTCCCCTTTGGTTTCTGTACACTAAAGGCCAGCGTCTGTTTACGGTTGAATGAATCACATGGCCAGCATTTTCTTTGGCTCTTGCTCTCCAGCACCTGTGGCTGGCCCTGTTGACTTCTCTTGGGTTAAGTGGCCACAGGACCCTCCTCACCCATACTGGTCATCTCCACGTACTCTTGCCTTCACTCTTCTCATCTACCCCAGTTGGCCATATCCATGAATTCTGCTACAGGAGGCAAATGTCATTTGGCCAGAGGGAAGTGCTGGCAGAAAAGGGAGAAGATGGGTGTGAGCTCCCTGCTAGCTCAGCTCTGAGGTGCCCTCAAGATGCCCAGGCTTGCCCAGCCTTGTTCCTTCCCCCTAGCAATGTGAATTGCTTTCTTAGGCTGCCTGCCTGTCTGTTTCACCATCTGCTGGTTTCCTCAGTTCTGGCTGTGTTTTCCAGGCAGCCTCTCCACTAAAGAGTTTTTCTTTAAATGATCTAGGAGAATTTTCTGTCTTGGGAGGGTCCAGCAGAACAAACACCTCTTTTTGTTCCCCTCCCAGCAAGGAAAAGATCTAATGCTTGGGTGAGCTTGTCACCTTTTGTTCAGGTGCTCTGAAACTTTGGAAACAGGCTCCTGAGGATTCAGGAAGCTGCAGGGGTGTAGGACAGCTGAAGGGGCTGGTATGCTACCACAACAGCTGTAGCTTTCTGGGTGTTTGGACCTAGGGCAGCAGAGACACCTGACCATATTAGGACAGTCTGAGACCCAAGACTTTGGCTCGATAGGCACCATAGGTCTGCAAGGCCCTGTGTCCCAGAGGTACAGGGAGAAGGTCCTTCTAGCCTCACCTGTCTGGGGTTTCTGACAGAGCCACTGCTCCTGGCTTTTATTTGAACCATTGCCAGCTTTGCTGTTGCCATGCCTTCCTTCTGTGTTTACACATAGTGTCCTTTCTGTTCAACTTTCTCCTCTCAAAAAGTCACATTGGATCAAGTATCCAGCTACCTCATTTCATCTCCTTGTATCTTCAAAGACCCGAGCTTCTCATAAAGTCACTTTGTGGGTATCAGGATATTTGTCATGTTTTAGCCACTGTGACAAAATGCCAGAGAGAAACCTGGCAAGAGACCACCTAAAGAAGGAAGACCTGATTTTGGTCCATAGTTTAGGAGGATCCAGGCTGTCATGTTGGGGAAGGGACAGCAGCAGTACAGGGACCCAGGACACATCATATCCACAGTGAATGCCAGTGCTCATCTGACTTTCTCCTTTCCCCATTTTAATTCAGCTTGGACTCCCCAGCCCATATGACCCATCTCTAGGGACTTAGGACAGCCGTTTCCTCTCCATTTAAATCTCTGTGGCAATGTCATCACAGCCATGCCCAGAGGTGTGTCTCCTAATGATTATAAAGCCAACCATGTTAACGACAGCTGCTAACAATCACAATCAGGAAAGGGTTGCTTTGCTTATTGATTTCAGTCCATATTCAACTAGCTCCATAGCTTTATGCCTGTGGTGTGGTAGGGAGTGAAACCTCTGACCTCATGGCATCCAGGAAGGGATGCAGAGAAGGGACTGGAAACAAGATACAGCCCCTAAGGACTCATTCTCTTCAACTAAGTGCCACCATCCAAGTGTCCATCAAATTATAAACCCTTCAATGAAGCGATTCACTCAGATCTAGATGCATCCCTGAAGCCCCACTCTTGTACACAGTACAGCAGGGACCAAGCCTTCAGCTTGTGAGCTTTTGTGACATTTCAGATCTGAATCATCACACATGGGTTTGGACTTCAACATACCTTAATGGGGGACACCAGTTAGTCCATGCCAGTCTGGCTTAAAGAAGATGGAGATCACAGGGAGAACCAGGTGTAACCTCCAGGACAGGGGAATATTAAGCAGAACAACTCCAGCTTCGGGTAGAACACTGTATTTTCTAACTTCTATAGAGAGAAAGCATATTTGTCCATTATGAAAGTTTAAGCCACGCTGGCAGTGTCATTTCCCTAACATAGAGCACATGATTGACAATCCCAAGTGAGGAGCTAGAGTTGGCTCATCAGTTAACAGCACCTGCTGCTCTTGCCTAGGACCATGGTCCAGGCCTAAGCACCTGCATCAGGCAGCTCACAACCACCTGTAACTCCAGATCCAGGGGATCCGAATTCTTTTCTTGCACATGTACCAGTCTTGCACATAGTACACGTTTATATATGTAGACAATCATTTATATAAAATAAAAAACAATTTTTTCCCTTTTTTTTTTCTTTTTCGAGATAGGTCTCACTATATAGCATTAGCTGTCCTGGAACTCACTGTGTAGACCAGGCTGTATTCAAACTCACAGAGATTCACCTGCCTCTGACTCCTGAGTGTTGAAATTAAAAGTGTATATCACTATGCCCAGCTAACGAACACATTTTTAAAGGGGGTAAAAAGATTGGCTTAAGCCAGGTGTAATGTCATACACTTTTGATCTCAGCACTAGGGAGGAAGAAGCAGAAAAGAGTCAGGAGAGCAGAGTTACAAATCCAACTGGAGGCCAGCCTGGGCTACTGGGACACCTCAAAAAGGAGGAGGAAGAAGGGGAGAAGGAGATTGCATTTGGGTTTTAGTTCTGCAAAAGAATCATATCATTGTAGGTAGTCAGAAAATGGAGAAGAGTCAGGACAAGCACGTGAACATTGCCTCTGGTCCTAAATTTAGGGCATGATCATAGTCGGCATCTTTGTAACTATTCCACTGAGTAGCATTTCTACTGTGTTTTTCTGCATGCCTCATTATTCATGCAAATTTGTATCCAAAATAAGGTCAGACTTTGGCTATTGTCACTGGATTTTTTTTTTTTTGAGATAGGGTCTCACTCTAGTTCAGACTAGTCTCAAACTTCTATCAATTCTCCTGCCTCAGCCTCTGGAATGCTGGGATTACAGGTGTGGTGACTTTGGTACTTTGAGTTCTGTCTCTGAACTCCCCAGGAAAATAATAATAATACAAATATCCTTCCAGAATATTTACTGGCCCTGTGGGTTGTATGTGTCACAGATTTCCCAGTCGTACTTCCTTAGACATTCATTGACTCTCTCATACAATCTAGTATCATAAACATAGCTGAGATACCCTGTACCAGTAGATCTGTTATTTTTTCTTTAGTTTGACTCTAATTACACAGTTAGTTGAGTGTCGGGAAACCCTTTGCTCCTTATCAGTCCCTATCTCTCAATCAGAGCCCCACATGTGGGCAAGGCATAACTAGTAACTCTTGTCTTCGCCACCATCTTCCCTCAGCTGCTGGGAGACAGATGGTTCTTATTCTGCTTTTCATTCACAGTGATTTCCTGCATTCTCTAATTTATTTTAAATGTTTTTATATTAATTTTATTTCATCTGTATGAGGGTTTTGCCCATATATATATATATATATATAATTTGTACCACATGCATGCCTGGTGTCCTTGGAGGCCAGAAGTTGGCATCAGACCCCCCCTGGAGCTGGACTTGTGAATGGTTGTGAGCAACCATGTTGATGCTGGCTCCTCTGCAAGACCAATGAATATTCTTAACCATGGAGCCATTTCTCCCGCCCCATCTAATTTATATTTCTAGCAAGGACTGATGTAAAACCATGGAAGCTAGGGCTGGGGGGGAGGGTGCAGCTCAGCAGGAGGGCGTGGCTTGCTTAGCACATGGGGGCCCTGGTCCATCCCTAGCATCAGAAACAATAAAACCACTTATGCTTTAACCTCTTTGCAGTTTTCAGTATCTAGTAGCAGTTTTCAAACATGCCAATGCTGTTAATAAACAAGGTCAGAAAGAACACTTCATTAGTGTCACATTTACTTTGCTTTTGCTATGTCTTAAATTTCGCTGAATAACAATTTAATCTATGTGATGAATTTCATTTTTGCAGTAAATAGAATCTTGGGAGTTATAATTTGGACTGATTTCCTGCTTAGATAAGGAAGTGGGTGTAATGTTTCTAGCGTGAAGAGTCTGAAAAGAGGCTGGCCTCCCTGGGCCATACTCAAGGCCATCATTATTCTCTGACCAGAGGGCAGAGGCAAGGCCCATTAGTAGTCTGGGGGCGTGGCTGCTGTGTGACAGCGCAAGGTGCACAGAACCCCCCATCTGGAACTGAAAGTGGATAAGCTCAGGGAACCTGGGGGCTGGCCAGGTGTCTGCTCACCTGGGCGACACCCAGCAAGGCTGGAAAAATTAGTTACACGTGGAACAATGAACCCTTTAGCCCAAGCTCACTGCCATTCATCTGCTGGCAGCCCTTTGCTTCGGGGTGGTGAGGGGTGAAGCGCTCCCTGATTGGCTGAGTCTTCCCAGCTCACCACTGTAGACAAATAGAGCAGTCCAGCAAGGACACACTGAAACTGCATGGGACAGACTGGACGGACCTCTGAAGAGACAGATCTTGCTTTTCTTCTCAGTCACCTGTTCTTTTAATGGAAGAGAAGCCGGATGTCAAAGGTGCTATTCTGAGCCTTCTGCAAGGGCCACGTGTCTTGTTGCTGTGGCAAAACACCCAACAAAAGCAGATTATGGGAAGGAGGGCTTGCTTTGCCTCACAGTTGGAGGGTGCAGTCCAGCCTAGGAGGGGAGGCATGGCAGCCTGCGTGTGGGGCACCCATCCATGGTCAGGGAGCAGAACACTAGAGCTCAGCATACTTTCCCCTTTTGTTCAGTCCAGGACCCCAAGGACCCCAGGCACAGGATTGCCCACATTTAGGGTGGCTCTTCTTACCTCAGGGAACCCCATCTAGAAACTCCCTCACAGACATGTCTGGAAATTTCTCTTGGGTGATTCTAGGTCCTGTCAAATTGAAGATACTAAGCATCACCACTTATCTCTGAAGTACTTTCTGGGGAGCAACCAGGAACTAGGACTGTGTCGACTACACCATGAAGTCATCTTGTACTGGATCCACCCCAGGATTAGATGATTTGTAAAGACCCCCAAAAGGCAGTCTCTTCCAAACTAGAGTCTAGGTTTGTGGGCTTCTGAGTGGGGTATCCAGCCAGTAAACCCCTGCCAAGCTCCACACCTGAATCCTGGGGCTAAGGCAGTCTGCATTTTAACAACCCTCTGCTGGTGACTCTGATGCAAGATCTACATCCAAAACCAGGCTCCTGGCTTAGGAAAGCCTAAGGTAAATATTCCCCTGTCAAATATCCATTTCTGTGCATGGGGTTTGCTGACGTCCTTTCTCTTAGCGTCACTTGGCATCTGTTCTCATTGGCACTGGCTTTGCCCCCAAGGAAACAGTAGCTGTCTCCTGGGTGAAGATCAGGGTTGCTCTGCTCAGCAGTGAACTGTTAGTTACAACATCAAGGAGAAGTCATTTTGTATGGACACAATTTATTATCAGCGATATGTGTTGAGATAACAAGTGTGTAACTGACAGCTCTGAAATGTTGCCTGGCTCCACACTGAGTCCACTGCTGAGGATTTAATAATCAAACACTAGAAAAATGCTTGTGTTCCCAACAGGGGACAGAGGAGTGCTTCATTGTGCAGAACATGTATGCCTGCCCCCAGCTGCTGGCCTGGGCCTGCTGGTCAGTGTCTCTCGAGGTTCCAAAGCTAGCAAGAGCTCTTCAAACCCATGATTTAGTAGCTCCCAGGGCTTTGTCTGTGCTGTGACCTCTGAGAGGCTTTACCTTCTGTTTAGCTAGAGGTGTTTATTAAAGATGCCAAGTTTTGGGGGCTGGGGAGATGGCTCAATGGTTAAGAGCACTGGCTGTCCTACTAGAGGACCTGAGTTTGGTTCTCAGCACCCACATGGTGGCTTACAACCATCTCTAGTTCAGCTCCAGGGGCTCCAACACCCTCTCTGATTCCAAGGTCAACAGGCATAACTGTGGCACACTGACATATATACAGGCAAAACATACACATAAAAGAAAAATAAAAAGACAAGTGTCTGGTTGGGCTGTGGCACCACGATTTACCTAGCATGTAAGAGGTCCTGGCTTCTATCTCTACCATCACAAGAAAGGCAAAATAAAGACGAAACAGAAAAATCTCATACTCCTTTACCTTTTTATTTAAAAAAATATTAATTTAATCTTTATTTTTATGAATGTTTTCCCCACAGGTATGTATGTGCCTGGTGCCTAGGGAAGACAAGGCCAGAGAGTATTGGATCTGCTGGAAGTGGAGTTATATATGATTGTGAGCCACCGTGTGGGTGGTGGGAACCAAACCCAGGACCTCTGCACGAACGGCCAGTGCTCTTCACCACCAAGCCTTTGAGCCATCTCTCTAGCCCCTCTTTAACCTTTTTTAAGATACCAAAAGCCCAGCTGATATACATATGTATATGTATACACACACAAACACACACACACATATATATATGGCTCATTACTGCCCTCAAGAAGAGCACTCAGTTACACAGTTGCATGTGGGGTGCATGCCTGTGATTCCAGAATTTGGGAGATGGAGGTAGGTGGATCAGGAGTTTAAGATCATCCTCAGCAGCTGTCTGGCACCCTGACCAGCTTGGGCTGCATGAGACCCAAGTCAACCAAAACAAGGAGGTAGAGTCACACTGAGCTCTTATAAATGACTTGTTTGCTTTGTAGCAGGTACTTTTGTAAGGCAAAGGAACCCTTCCTTCCTCCCCCAAAGGGACCGAGTTCAAGAAAGCAGAGCTTCTCACACAACCCAGGAGAGTCCAAAGTCTCTTAAAGGGAGACAACACTGGCCAGAGCTCTGTAAGTTAAATGAAGCCTGAGATTTAGGAACCAGCAGAAAGAGACATTTCTAAGTTGTAAGAAGGAGACAGTTCTGAGAGCAAAGATCATCTTCAGAGAGACTTTCTCAACCAAGAAAGTCTTGCAAGATCAGTGAGCAGTGGAGGAGGAAGTGAGAAGGGAAGAAGTGCATGCTATATTCAACTCTATCACCCCATGTCAGGGTGAGGTCATTTTTCAGGGAAAAGGAAGCAGGTTAATGCCCCTAATTTAACAAACTCATCAGAAATGGGGTGGAAGTAGAGAGGACTGCCCACCCCTGGAGACAAGCTGGACTAGTCTCAGACTTCACCAGAAGGCAGCTGTCTTCATCAGAGAGGTGACCTGAATTCGTGTTTCAACTGAGAGGCTGTCCAAGGAAGTCATGTGCAGCCCCGTGTTGTGTTCCGCTGGGATACTTGTACTTTCTCTATCCACAGAATACATACTTCTGGAGTGTTCCCTGTACTGCAGAACATGCCTGGCCCATTTACTGCATTATGAATGACTTTCCTGGGCTTGCTCAGCACTCTGATGTCTCTGATGGTCTACCTTTTCCTTTGCCAGTTGGCATCTGCTGATTTGTGACATAACTTCTAGAATCCAAACAGTATTCTCAGTACCTTACTGGCCATTTAAAGACCAGAGTACCATGGTTTTAAGAACAGAATTGGGGNGTGTTGTTATTTCTGGGTATAAGCTAGCCGTGCGGGAGCCGGGCTGGACGAAAACAGGGCCTGCTCCCCTCATTACTACAGGGTATGGTGATGGTTCAGTTGGTAGAGTGTTTGCTTTGCAAGCATGAAGACCTGAGTGTAGATTCCAGGTCCCCATGTAAAAAGTCAGGCATGGTGAGATGTGTCTGGAGGTGAAATCAGGATCCCTGATGCCTACTGGCCAGAAAGCTCAGCTTGATGAGTGAACTCAGGGAGAGATCCTGTCTCAACAAAATAATGTGGCGAGTGATTGAGAAAGACACTTGAAGTTGACCTCCGGCTTCCACATGCACGTGCATACCTGTACACCTCCACGAATGTGTACATATATAAACATGAATCCACAAACTGAACATATGCATCACAGAAAGGGTATAGCTTTTTGGCTGCAAGAGGGGGAGATGGTCCCTGGCCTCATAAACACTATTCTGTTTCTGATACTCCATCCAATTGCACATGGATTTCAAAGCCCGTTTCAGAAACACATTGCTTTCAGGGATGGGCTTCACGGGTGCTTTGTGGGGTTGCTGACACCTTCTGGTTTCCCCCATGGGGACTGTCATAGCTGTTGTGAGAGTTGCCAGATGGGCCACAGCCTCCAGGGCATCAGGAGCAAAGTACTGCAGGAGGGCCTGAGATGATTAGGAGCAAGAGCTTACATTGCCGCCTGTCTCTTTAGAACGTCTGTGGCTATTTCAGTAGGAAAACTATAGCAGCGTGTGGGGTTGAACTCTATGGCACTGAACAGGTCAGCAAGGCTAAGTGGGTTTTCTTTTGTAGCTGCAAAGTTCCAGCTTAAGCAAAGCAATATGACGTAACGGAATAGGTGGTGCCATCACGGAAGCAGACACTAACAGAAGGGAAGGGGCTGAGAATGGCTATGGGGATTTTGTTTTCAGTGATAGCAAAGTCTTGGGATGTGGTGGTGGTGACTACATAGTGACGTGTGCACCACGGTAACTGCCTTTCGTGACACTCAAGTGCACACTTAACAGATGCTTTAACCACATGAAAAATCTTAAATCACACATTTTACCTTAACACTAAAAAAACATTTTTTAAAACCTGAAAAGAAGCTGGGCTGTGGTGGTGCACACCTTTATTCCCAGCACTCGGGAGGCAGAGGTAGGTGGATCTTTGTGAGTTTGAGGCCAGCC
>LOEQ01000733.1:362792-373878 GCA_001685075.1 Bramus lutescens | reverse complement strand
TTGCATTGGTGCCTGCCCATCTCTTCCTTCAAATGCTCTTGGATGGATCTTCTGGTATAGGATCAGGGCCCTTTGCTGTCCAGGGACCTTGCAGACAAAAGGGCTAGCTTGCTGCCTGCAGGCTTAGTGAAGCAAAGTAACTCCCTAGCCCGGTTTCACCCACCACCCTGTCCCAGCCCCAAAACAGGCTGAGCTGGGGGATCTTATGACCCTGAAGAAGGGAAGGGGAGCCTGGGTGCAATCTGGGATGGGATAGGAAGAGAGAGGCTGTAGCCAGGGAGGGAAGCCCTTGCAGAATGACCAGAAGGTTTAGGGGGTTGAGGAATGTCTGTGCTTCCTTTCCGGGGTTTTTGATGGCCCGTCAGCAACACACCACCCCTCCGATGGATCTTCTGGTACAGGATCCGGGCCCCTTACTGGCCAGCATGAGATGTTCTTCAATGCTTGGATGGTCTTCATTTTAGTTTAAAACTTCTGTTTTGAGTTTCAAATGGTTTCTTTTTTTTTTAGTAGTAGGAAATTAAAATGCTGTTTTGGACTGAATAAAGAAGGGAAAGTAAATACAGCAGCGAAGAAGGGAGGGAGGGAGGAAATACCTTAGGATAAGCCAAATGAGAAAAGTCAGAATAGTATTATAAAAAATGTATTATGTTCCATAGATGAGTAAACTGAGGCACATGAATTGTTTCTGTTCCTGTAGTTACACCTGTGGCAAAACTAAAGTGTGAATCCATTCAATTTCCTTCAGACTCTCTATGTTAATTTTGTTAAATATTATATAATGCCAATAAGTTTTAGATCTCATTCTATGGTGAGATTATGGTGTGTTTCCAAGGGTGGCTTTAAGTCATGGCTCAAGCAGCCTTTCTCCCTTTGCCTCCCGGGAGCAGCCTGTCTTAGCCTTTATGAAATTTACTGAATCATGAAACTGCATATAATCATACAGTTCATTGATTTTTGCAAAGAGGAGAGTCTAGTTCATCAGTAATAAGAATAAGAAATAAAACATTGTGCCAGAAGCCACTTCTATATCCCAGAGTCATTACAATTGACAGGTGGTTACTACCACAATTGAAAAGCTGAAAATTATTGAATAAATTTCTTCACAAAAGACTTTTTTGTTTTTATTTAAATTTTATTTTATTTCATAGAACAAAATAGCATCAGCTAAAGAAATCAGTATTCCTTAATAGTGTGTCATACTTAGATGATGTTTGAATGTCTCAGAATTATCACTCAGAGTTGCGCCTGTTCTGACTTGTTTTATTTTGTCCCTTATGCCTTTGTGACTTTCTGAAGAAACTAGTTTAGTTTCTGTCTTGTTAGAAGTCTTAATTCTGCACTTTAATAACCCTCTCCTTTCCTCTTTCCTTTCTTCTCATATCCTCCCTTTCTTTTTTCTTTCCTTTTTTATAATTCTTCAATGTAAATATATAGGCTAAGTAACAATATGTACCTCACATTGGAAAATTCTCCAACTGCATTAGCTATAAAGGAAGTCTGCTCCTCAGGTTCATAATAACAGTAGTATGTGGGCAAACTGGGATGTCAGACAGACCACTGTGATTTACTGCTCAGCAGCAGCTAATTTTAATGAGAATGAGTTTTTCTAGGTGTGGTGCTGTTGTCTATATTTCTAGTATCCTGGCAGAAGGATCCTAAATTCAAGGTCAGCCTGGGCTACATAGGAAAACCTTATATTTGTTTTTAAAGACTTTTACCAAACAAAATACATGTGTCGCTGATCTTTGGAATTGTTTAGGAAGCATTGAGATAGGGAAACAGATCGTGCTGAAAGTATTTTCTATATTAAAACATTTTTTTAGCGTTTATTTCTTTTGTTGGGGCTGTGGTCGGGATGAGGTTGAGAAGCAGTGCATGGCACAGCAAGTGTGTGATGGTCAGGGAACAATTTGTGGGTGTAGTTTCTCCTTCAGCCATGTGGTTCTATTGATTTGGCAGCAGGTGCCTTTACTCATTGAGCCATTTCACGGGCCCTAATTTCTATCTTTAAGAGTCATAATTTTACTTAGAAAATATTTATCCAGTCTTTAACCGGAAGTACTACCCTAGAATTAAGAAAACTTTCTTAGTATGCTTTTCTCTAATCAGTAACTTAAGAATTACTGCTCTTGTGTACATGAAAATTAGTACTTTTTCAACTGATGACTTTACATGTACATGTGAATGTAGGAAGGAACAAATACATAAGGAGAACAGGGGATGTTTTAACGTTTGAACCAGGTAGATCAAAGCAAGGTGAAAGGATCAGGAAATACAGACTTGCAACTATTTTATGTCTAATATGTCTACATTAAAATGCAGGGCATAAACCATTCATAACTTCTCACATATTGCTATTTCCTTTACTTACACTACACAATGGTTTCTTAAAAGAAGTAGCATTCTCCTGTTCATAGTGTTATCCATTGACTTTATTGACACAGAAAGAAAACCTCCCCATAGCTGGTAGCTGGAGGTCTCATGAAGCAACCAATTGAGCAGGACCCTCATTCCCTGAATGCACTTGGTTCCTTACAGTCATTGCATCTGATACAAAACAAGGATGTTTAGAAATGTAAATAAAAACTGTTTCACATGTAGGACTCTTACTGATTTCACTTTTTACATGTTGGTGTCAAATTGCTGATTTCCCATGCTTCTTGTAAGGACACATGTTCTCAGCTTCTTTATAGGCATTTAATTACTTTTAGTCTCATGGGTGTAGGTAGGGTCCCTTATACAGCTGAGTATTAAGAGGACACGCTTGGAATGCACGAGGCTCAGTGACACATATCACACATACCTACACACACACACACACACACACACACACCAGTCAATACTATAACTCCTGCCATATACAAAGCCACTTTTAGGTTATTGTTTCTGTAATATTAGTTTTTATACAATTAATATCAAGCAAGGGTTACTTATGGATGTCATAAAGTATGTAATTGTGATGTGTCTAATTCATGTCTAATGTGGTATGTAGCTTGGAAACCTTTTATGTAAGAAAAAATAAGTCAACCCATGTTGAAGGTAGGGTAGGATCATGCACTTATTGCACCATTGGATAAGCTAATGTTACTGGGAATGGATACATGTACATTTTGTTCCTCCTGGAAAATAGCAACCTGAGTGAATTATCTTATATAACTTAGTAACTGTAATTACCTCAGGTTATCTGTGCAAAATTTATAAGGACACAATATGAGAGATAAAAGGAACACAAAAAGTGCATAAACTTTTTTCCAGTGAAGATGGATTTTTTTTTAATAAGTACTACAGGAGTTAGAGAACTTCCAGCCCCCAGTGGCAGAGAGAGTTTCCTGTGAGCCTTGGTTATTTTGTGATGTTATCTGACATTTGTCTTTACTTTTTCTGAGGCTGACGAGCATGCTTGTCTACTTACAAAGAGATAAAAGATACTGAGATACCTGCAATACCAGCATTCAGAAGTCAAGGTTCAAGGCAGGAAGGTTAGTGTAATTAGAGACCCTCTCTCTAAATATATATATATATAAAAGGATTCTCTCCTACATTAGTAGAAATCTAATTTCCAATATGATAGTTCTTTTTTCTACAGTATTCTCAACACTATGTTTAAGAACCTAATTGAGCTGTTACTTGTTGTGGTATGTGTAAATTTAACGTGGTTTCAGAAGTCGTTTTTCCATTTTCCTTTTGGGAATCATAGTCTAATTATATATAAATTTATTCCATTCAGAGGTTATGGTTTTATAATCCTAAATCATGTCTTCCTATTCTGTGTATATGGCCATCCTTCTCTCAATGTTTTCTATGACAGTAAAGACCTCTTCACTAATAGAGCTTGCGTTTCAAGATAAGGCTGCATGTAAACAAATTAACTTTTAAAAATAGAGAGCAGTTTCATCTGTAATGATGTACCAATTCATAAATTATCAGTAGTGTTTTTGTAAAAAGATAAATGACCCATCATATAACACATACTATTCGGTAGTCTAGATGTCTTTGTGCACTAGGAGATAAGGCTCTGGTCTTATTCCACCCTAATAAAATGAGTTAATGTTTTAGTATTATCGATAAAAGAGCACTTGGATATATTTAATAACCAAACTGAAAAACACTTAATTTCAGTTGTCTGTAGCAATATAACACAAATTCTCCTGTAAAACAAATTGCACTTTTGGAATATATTTTAATGTGTATTCAACAAAGGAGAAAATGAGGTGATTGAAGTTCAATTTGTAGCATGTTATTAACCATTTCCGCTTGACTAGATGAGTAAAAGGATAATGGATGAGGGTTTTATTATTACCTTTCTGCTAAAATGAAGTGGTATAAAAGATAAGGTTATGAGATTAATGAACATAAGAAAAAGGAGTAATCAATCAAGCTCGAAGAGGGAGAGGAGAGTGACAGAACCCTATAGGATCCCTAAGAGCATGTCATTTAGAAGGTGGGCTTTATCATTTGTTCCTCAAGAAACTGTTGAAAATGAACGGTTAAGTTTAGAAAACAAACTAGCCAGCTGGCCAATTAATGTTAACTAATTAATGTAAGTTTTGCATTTAAGATTTCTATGAGCTGTACAGAAGAGAACTGGAGTCAAAACCACGTACTAAAAAGTAAATTTGCTGTTTGTTTTGTATATTTCTTTATCAACAGACTCTAAACATGTGCCTTTTATTAGACAACAGTTTCAGTACCAAGTCTTCTTCATTTCGTATTTTTTGTTGGCACTTTTTAAGATTTCAAAAAACTTTAAATAATTTCATAGAAGTTGTTGATTTCATGATAGTATTAACTTACATTGCATCCATTTATTCATGTGACAAAGTTTGTTTAGCATTTCCTGTACACCTGGCATTCTATTTTTAGTATCTGCACTATCCTAGGAACGGGAAATGGATAATATTCTGTTGTTGAGCTTATGGTCGAGTGGAGATAGACAACAAGTAAGAGCATGCGTTCTGTGAAAACAATTACAAGGAGACAGATGTAGCACTGACGCCTCTTCCGCAGTATGCCAAGCAGAGGACACCTTGGTGAAGGAAACAGCATGAAGAAGACTATAGGCAAGGTGTGGTGGTATAGCAAAGGAACAGAGCCTCGCAGTGTCGGCAACGGAGAAAAGACCAGAGTTAGGCAATAAAGACAGAACATCTGATTTTGAGAATGGTTCATTCACTTAGCACTCAAATTCTCAACCAGTTCAAGGCATATACCAATGAGGACACCAGTCTCTGGTCTATTACCTCAGTCGTATAGGGGAGGGGAGGGGAGGAAAGGAAAGGAGGAGCCATAGGTTACTAAATAATTTGAATAGCAGTGCTTATAGTGCTTTGCGGGAGAGATTCCTTTGGAAAGGGGCATGTGGGAATTCATTCTGTGTTAATGCAGTGCCTAGTACTTCTCATAGTGGTGAGACCATAAATAGACTTTCCTGAGCTGGTCTCACTTAATAATCTGTACCTCCATTACTGTTGCCAAAATTTAATGAACTACAACGTGTGCCATGCAGGGAACAGTTGGAGCTGGTCACAGAACAGTCTTCTCTGAAGGTCAGGGAGTGGTAGTATTTATGTACCAGCCTCTGAAATTATATACCACCTAAGCTTTCCAGTCCAGCAAGTACTCCCCAGGCAGCAGGGTGCAAAGCCTGGTGTGGAGACTTCACGAAGTCTAAGTGATGTGAGCAAGGTCTTGATTGGCATTGGTATTTTGGTAGCTTAATTCAGGCCACCATATTTTTCTGATTAAGTTAGTATTTCTAAGTAAGGTCAGTTTTTCCTGCCATCTTTTGACAATGTTTTTTTCTAGATCACAGTTTCATCTCATTTCTCTCTCTGTGCTTTGTTGCTTAGCTCTTGTGTACCTGACAGAAAACATGTGTAGGTTAACTACATTTTACAATGCAAAGGTTATGAAAACCCCTAATGTCTGGGTTTAGTTTTTCCCTACTCATTTATCTGCTTTGGGGTGTATTGGGTGTTGAATCTAAGGCTTCATATATGCTAAGCATACACTGCTACAAATGAAGTACATCCCCAGCTAAGACTATCCTCCCAGTTAGGTCACACATATATTTTATATACTTTAAAACTTGTTTTTTTTCTCTCCTTTAGTAATTGTTTTAACCAAAAATATTTTATTATTCATAAAATAAGACATCATCTGCCTGAAATGCATAATGTTTCTGAAAGGCTTTTTATAACCTGAAAGTAATCTTTTGTCCACCCCTTGGCCCACTCTTTAGAGACAGTCATACTACCTTTCAAAACAGTATGTGTTTGCTAGGCGTGGTGACACATGACTTTAATCCCAGTAGGAGGCAAAGGGAAATGATCTCTTTGAGTTGGAGGCCAGCGTGGTCTACAAAAGAAGTTCTAGGCCATCAAGGCTACCTGCTGAGACCCTTTCTCAAAAACAAAACAAAAGAACAACAAAAACCTCTATATGCTAATATTCCTATTTTTAAAAAATCAGCTTTAAATTATCATATATAGATTTCCTCAGATGAATATCAAGAATGCACCACTCTTTGTCATGATATTTCTCACACTTAGTTTCCTATTTCCTCCTAACATAGATATTTCACAATCTCAATTAAATTAAACATCAGTATTTACATTATAATAACTGTGTAAACAGTGGCCATTGTTGTAGCATCATATGATTGATCACCTCTTCATTTTTACACTAAAGTAGTCTCGAATCACACAAGGTTAAATTAAGAAAATAGAAACTACAGAATTCACAAAGAAAGGGATTCTGCTTGAAATAGGAAGCATTTTGGTTGACTTCCATTCTTCACTGCAACCACTGTGATAGCTTGGTTTTATATGTGCCTCATGGCTGTAATTAAAGGAGTTCTGCTGCCTTGGGTTCTCTGCTTACTGCTTCTTGGCCTGATAACGCCCACAGCCCAGTGGCTTCTAAGAAATGCGTAGGGTATAAATATCTTCCAGTTTATTGAGCTAACTCATCATTAGTCTTCCTTCATGTTGACCAATAGTTTAATAGAACCCAAGCTGACTACCAGAATATTCAGCCTGTAGAATTCTGAAGTTGTGTTCTCTATATAGCTCTCAACAAAAAGAGACATCTGTCCTGAATTGATTCTCTGTATTGAACACAGAACTGTTTGAGGATATCATTGGGGCGATTTCATGAAAAGTTTGTGCCCTGTTTTTTTTAAGAAATTATTCACTTCAAGAAGTGAGTAGGAAAAAATTTTAAAAAATTAAGAAAAAATTAAATGGTAACACAAATAACCAATTTGCCAGATACAAAGAAAGTCTTATACATTAAAAAATATACACAACTTAAAAAAACACAGTAACTGCTATAATATGTAGATTTTGGTCATTATTATTGGAAGTAAGTAAATATTTAAGAAAGTATTATCAGGAGATCTTTTTATACTTGGATAATTTTCAGAAATCACTGATTTTTGTTATGTGTAAGAGCATCGTATTTGTTTTAATTACAAAGTCTTCACCAATAGAAATTTGTAGTACTGATTTTGGAATGAACTTACTTGAAATACTCCAGAAAGAGGAGAAAAATGATGAGGGAAATGGGTAACTTCAAATTATTAAAGTTCTTGAAATTATGTAAAAAGTAAATCAAGCTTCATTACAATAGTCTAATTCTTCTGTATGTCTGAAATTATTCATAGCAAAAAAAAATCCAAAAAGAAATAATCAGAAAATATAAAAACGCTGGCATCCGATATCAGTTATTCTCTTCATTGAGAAAGCACTACTCATTTCCCCAGCCCCTTGTCAGATTTTCCAGTCTGTGACTAGAAGAGACGGCATTGCAGAAAAAGATGTGGTTAAGTGATTTAATGCCGAAGTGTGTTGTCAGTCAAGAGAAGTAAATGTCATGGTCACCAGAAGATGCCCATCATATTCTATATTTTAAATGAGTAGCTCTCATCCTTAAATTTATTGGCCCTCTTCCTTTCCTCTTTTACCCAACTATAGGAATGTTCTCATTGGCAATTATGCTTTCTGTACATTTAAAAAGTCATTCTGCCGTATTTTATTCTTTGCATAATTGGTGAATAGGAAGCTATTCTCTACAGATGAATTTTTTGTGATAACACATTATTTCTGAAACTGTAACTTAATGGGAGACTATTCTGTTGAATTTAGCAAGTATTTGTGCTCTGAGGGTCTGAGTACCCAGTGGGCCCCCTTCTCTAAAGATGTTTTCTTTTTTCTTCTAATAGCATAATAAATGAGAAAACATCTCAGAAAATACTAGGAAAAATATAGAACCTATTTATATAAGGAAAGAGATGTATGTCTATAATGGCTTTCTTGTCTGCGGGTTGGGTTAATGTAATTTACACCTTTTCATTAAGAATGAACCAAGAGAGATTTCCAAGATGCCTTAGTGCAAAAGAGAAATCAGATATAAGTACATATTGAATTTTTTGTGTTTTATAACAACTGTGGAGTGTCTGCCTCATTATGTTGCTTGTTCTTTGCTTTGCTTTGCTTGTGCCAGCAAACTTTGACGACACTGTAGTTCTCTGGAAAGAAGACTGCACTCAGGTATAAACAGCAGCTATGAACCTGTGTTTCCTTGTATTTGTTCTAGGAAGCTGTAGTTATTTTGAATGATGGTCTAATCTATATCAGAAGCAGGTGAGCCATTTGTCTGGTACACAGCCCATTTCCACACATGCAGTCACTGAGGCTGAATTATTTGCTATCTCAATAGGTCTTACAGATTAAACTTGGACCTCTGATAAATGGTCATCAAAGTAATGACTCTTTGGGACTATGAAGAAAAGAATATACCTGGAAAACTACAAAACTAAAATGTGTCCTTTTAGAAGGCTAAAAGACTACTTATATCATACACTGTGTAGGAACAGAAAAAGTATTATATGTATTATATATGTTTAGTTTTCCACATATAGAAAATATGAAAGCATCTTCTTATTTTCATTTACGTATTATATGCTTTATAAAAATTAGTAGGAACAAGTATAATTTTGTTTTTATTACGTACAGATTTTACATTTATCTAAAAATTATTTATTCTTAGCTGAATTGCATACATATAATTAGATAATTTGTTAATGAATTCTTGAACACTTTAAATAAATATCTATTTCTCTTTTATTGTTTACTCAGAAAGCTTAAATTTCCAGCTTCTATAAATATGGTTGCTCTGTCAGACTTGAGGTTGAGAAAATATTTGGCATTTGAAAAATTACAACTTAAGAGTTTTTATAGGATCTATCACCTTTAGGATAAGATAACACTTTATAGGCTACCCTAGGCATATTTTCATCATTTCAATAGGATTAATTGCTGGTTCATGGGCTCTATTTAAAAATATACCACACTAGTGAGATGAAGGGTCTGTTTGTCTTTTAGCCTAAATGTAAGATTAAATCTGTCTTTCACTCAGGACGTCCCTCACCAGTTTATATTATCAGTGAAACATGGATCTGCAGAGTACAGAAGACCTTCAGAAACACAGTATCATTGATGAAGCATAATCTGTTTTATATGTAAATGTACAAAGTGCCTTCATTGTACATTCACATGTTTTGTGTCTGTTGGGTAGGGTGTAGGCCCCCTTCATGTTTTCCAAGGGAAAACTGTTGAAATAAATATTCGCAGAAGTCTATATATCAATTTGTGTGTTGAAAACTGTAAAGAATAATTACTTGCTTTGGTTAAAAGTGGTGTCAGGGAGGGAAGTAATATAGTTGTTATTAAATTGAAGTAATGTCATCTTCTGGTATTCTTATCATGCTATGCTCTAAACTTCACCCCTTTCCAAAGAAACATGGTAAAAATCTAGACAAAACCAGTATTAGTCCATAATGTCCAATGTATAGTTTTAAAACTTGACTACCTGCACAAAGAAATAGGAAAAATGTGATTCTTGCCTAGGGTAAATATTATTTGATAGTGAAAGTTAACTTTTGACTCCATACTTTACCTTCTAAATATACTGAGTTGGGGGCTGATCCCAAAAAACCTCCAACAACCCCACTTCCTAAGATCTGATGGTCCAAGCCTGTCCTTTAGCTTCTGCAATTTGAAATGTCATTCCTGTGGCTTCCTGACTAGGGCTGCATGCTGGGATCTGGCAGTTCTGTCTTGGGATACACCCGCTATCCTTGCTCCAAAAATCCTCGTCCTGTGAGTCTCTTTGGTGTCGCCGTGATCTCACAGTTCTTGGAGGCATTGCTTTGGTGGGGATTCTGCAGCACTCATGCTGCCTAAGGTATCTTCTGAAGCCTCCCAGGAGAAAAATCATTCCTCCACAGTTCTTCCCTTCTGTATGCCTGAAGAATTAGCACCGCACTGGTAGCATTCCACATTGCCGTCTTACACCCTTCATAGAGGTGGCTTTAGTTGTCCAAGGGCCCTCCTGAGCACTGTGCTCAGAGATGTGTAGAGCATAGGTTTTAGACAGTGTTGGGCACTGGGTTGACTCACTGAAGTACTGTGTGGCCCATAGATACCTGGGGCCTCTCAGATGAACTGAGCACTCTTTTGAAACTGTTCCGCCTCAAGGTTCTGTCACTTTTTACCTGTGATGGATGTGATAATTAATCTCTGAGGTCTCTGTCCACTGTTTTGCTGAACAGTACCTGGCTTCCCAATAGATACAATGCTCTCTTTATCCATGTCAGTGGGCTGTTTAGGCTTTCACTCCTGTGCTTGCAGCCAGACTGAGAATTTTCTAAATCCTTACTTTCTGCCCCTCTTTTGATTATAAATTTTATTTTATATTTTTGTTGATAAACAGTTAAAAGGAAGCCTCAAAGAATCCTGAACATACTGTTTAGGGATTTATCTCACCAATTATCCTACTTCATTGTTCCTAAAATTCTACCTTCCATAAAGCATTGCAGAGTGACAGGGAGACATTATTACACATTACAGTGGCTACAGAAACACAGTACAGAACGTTAGTATAGATACAGAGGAACTCCTGTTCATAACTGTTGCATATAGAAGTGGAAAAGTGTGCAAATACTTTGAAAATTGTTCTGGCAGGTTTTTTAAAAATATTTATTTATTCATTATGTATACAATATTCTGTCTGTGTGTAT